>RJWM01039026.1:0-16394 GCA_004363535.1 Dasyprocta punctata | reverse complement strand
GGTGGGGGGAATCAGAGTCAACATTCTTCAGTTCCTCTGAAGGATGTAAGTCCCTTCAAAAAAGGTGTCAAGGCCTGGCTCTGAGCAGAAATACCAGTGCTAAAGTGAGTGAATGAATCTTAGGCTCCTTAAGGGCAGAAATGAAGGGAAATTAAATTGAGAGCTGCAAACTTCTCCTATGTTCTTGGAGAAGCAAATACTTGATAAGCAAAGGAAAACATCCAAGATGTGTCAAAATTCCAGTGTATTTGGAGAAGACAGCTTAGATGGCCAAGGGGTCTCTGCCTTCTGTTTATCTATCATCCATCCAGCCACCTCAGTCTTTACTCTTCCATCCCAGTAGTCATTCCAGTCAAACTGCTGGAGCTGGGCGGGTAGCTTGGACTGTCCTGACTAAGTGGTGATTTGACAGGTTAACTCACTTCGCTTTAGACTGAGGCGTTATTTACAAGACTGCAAATACAACTACTCAGTTTATGAGTTGCCTGGCCCATAAAATGCATCACTAAGCCTGCCGCCAGTCGCCAGTCATTGTCTGTCTGTCTATCAGGGAGAAGCCAGCCTGAAACTCACAAAGCAGAAAGCAGATCCAAAATGGAGATAAGACAGCAGTAGTTTCAGTTATAGGTTGGGCCAAGGAAGAATTCTTGGGACTTTCCTTGCAAATGAGAAGTTGGATTTTTCCTTTTTCTTTTTTGGTGGAGGGAAAGGGGAGAGATTTTATGATTAATTCATATAGAATTTGATAACAGGTCCAGCAAATGTGTAAGGCATTTCAGATATTTGATTCTGAACGTAGCACTCCTGAAATTTTAGGAAGGGCAATTAAACATGAACCTGGGGATTCCTCAGGTTGTCTTTGCTTGCTATTAAACAGATTTGCCCTAACTAAGACCAGTGATTTATCTCTCTCTCTTTTTAAAGTATTTCTGAAGATGTCATGAGCATTTCTTTTCTTTTTGAGGGGGGTGGCGTTGAGACAGAATCTCACTCTGTAGCCCAGACTTGCCTCAAACTCATGACAATCTTTCTTCCTCAGCCTCCTAAATGCTGGGATTACAGGTATATGCCACCATGCCCAGCTATGACTTTCAATTTTTTTTTTTTTGGTACCAGGAATCAAACTCACGAACTTACACTTGCCAGACAGTCACTTGTGCCGCTGAACTAAACCCCCAGCCCGACTTTCAATTACTTTGTGCTTTTTTAAATTTTCTTTTCCTTTGCTAGGCAAGTTTCTCATTGTAATTGAATCTAGTTTCTCCTAATTTGTGGCTCATTCTCTGCTAATCTTCTCACTCAGTGGCAAAGAATTAAAGAACACTCCAGTTACTGATGTACACTTGGTATTACATATATGGTATCATTCAGTTTTCACACCAACCCTCCTATAATTATTCCTGCATAACCACTGGGCTGCACAGCTTCTCTTCCTTGAGATAACCAGCACAGGATGCCCAAAGAGTCAGAGGGTCTGAGCAGGATTGCATCCAAAGACATCCTAGCTTCATCTTAACTTTTTCCCTCTGTAAAATGGGATTAACACCTACTTCTAAAGGTTAGTGGGGAGGTTAAACAAGATGAACAATTTTGAATGTCAGGCAGACAGTGGGCTCTGAAAAACACTAACAGTTATTACTGATAATTGCAAAATATAGTTTCAGGGGAGAGTAGGGTTGGGGGTCAGACCCAGGAACTAACTTATTCATGGAAGGCAAGGGCTCTGCCACTGAACCGTCCTCCCATCCCCTGCAGCATGGGTTTCTATAGTGACATCCGATTCTTCCCATCACTGTGAGAATATTAAGTTCCAGATCCCATTTTCAGATGAGGAAACTGAAGCCCAGAGAGGTTCATTTGTTTGTGGTCCACCACAAGCTGGAAATCAGCTACTTTGAAAGTGTTAAAGCCATTTTATCCTCTTTAGTGATAGAACTCAATGAGTCAGGCCATTCTTGCTCCATTCTAGAGGATGATGTTCTGGGAATGGGAAAGTTGTGATCCCTCAGAATTGGGGAGTCTATTTTGCAGGGTGCCAAAGCTTCCCACAACATTTGCTTTTTTAAAGCTTTGTTAAAAGCCTCTGTCTCTGTTGGTCTGTGTATTCACTCTGTCCATTCCTCCCTCCAACAATGAATTATAAAGTATAGAATACCCTCACATATAGTATTTACATCTATACTTCAGGTAGAAGTAAGGAAGAATAACAGTAAAAAGATGAGGACAAGAGAAGAATTGAGAAGCAAATGATTGCCACAAGGCCCAGGTCCCTGTAAAGGCAGATCACAGACCGACTCTGGCTTTCCTTCCAGCCAAAGTGGAGAGGGAAATAAGATAACTGCATGATTGCGTTTCCATGTGTTAAGCATTAGTCAGGACCCGGCTTCTCCAGAGAGCTCTTGCTTTCCTGTACCTCTGGTGATACCTTTTAATATATCAGACTTCCCATTTCTATTTGTCTTCACTATATAATTATATTTGTTTGTCATGGGGAAACATTAGAAACTGTACATGACTAAGAGAAAAAAAAGATTTCCATTATGTATAACATCACTATATCAATGTCACCACAGGAAGCATTTTGGCACTTACCTTCCTTGGAAGACTTGGAAGACTCTCTATTTCTGTTGTACGCTGTAATTTAATATAAGTGTATATTATAGCAACAACCTGTAATGGTGGCAGTTTGGTCAAGTCATTACCTAGCACTTGGCTGCCTCTGGGCCTTGGCACCTGCTGTCCCTTATGCCAGGTGTCCCTGGCATCACTTGTGCTGCTCATTCCAGTCTCTGTGAAAACTTCCTCCTCCTTAGAGCCCATCTTGTGTGCACAGTCATTCCCTTGTCACTGTATTCCCTTACCCTGCTGTGTGTGTGTGTGTGTGTGTGTGTGTGTGTGTGTGTGTGTCAGGCGTGGTACTGAACCCAAGGCCTTACACTGAGCTACATCCCCAGCCCTTTTTATTTTTAATTTTAAGACAGTCTTACTTCAGTAGCTAAGTCATCTGAGCTGGGCTTGAACTTGTGATCCTCTTGCCTCATCCTCCCAGAGTGCTGGGATTACAGGTGTGTGCTCCTCACCTGTCTCTGCCTTTTTTTCATGATTTTTATAGCAACTTAACTTCATATCAGAATTCGTTGTGTGCTTGCCTCCTTCCCTTAGAATATGAGCCTCTTGAGGATGTGACTTGGTCTGTTTTGTTCATCATTGTACTTTTAGGGCTCAAAATGCTGTCCTCACATAGTAGGGCCTCAGATTTGTTTTGTTTTGGCTGTGCTTAGAATTGAATGTAGGCCTCACATATGCTAGACAAGTACTCTAGCCCTGGGCTATACCCTCAGTGCAGGTCCTCAGACATTTGAATGAATTAACTATATGTAACTATTTTTCTTACCTCTCTGTTTACTACATTTATAATAACTACTAATGTATGCCTTTTTTAATGACAAGACCTCGCTGTATAGCTCATGCTGACCTCAAACTAGCAATTCTACTGAGTGCTAGGACTTCGCGGCTGTATAAATGCTTTATAGATAGATATAAATACATATATAGAGATCAAAATGATGAACATGCTATGTCTCCTATTGGCTGTTTTCTGATGCCATTGAGAAAGATCATGGTAGTATGTCTCTAAATTTCACCATGGCATATCAAGTGTTTACAGGAAACCTTTGGCAAATGTAATTTTGTTTTGTTTTGTTTTGTTTGTACTTGTGCTTGCCATGCAAGCACTGTGCCACTGAGTTATATCCTCAGCCCTGGCAAATGTAATTTTTTGTTTAAAATATTTTACTCTGGGTCCTGCATTTAGGGCTTAAAAGATACTGTCCTAGTGACCATATAGAGTATAGGTATCATTTTATCTTCTGACTTTCTAAGCATTTTCTTAGAAGTTTTACTTTTGGCTGTGGGTGCAGTTGAGTGGTAGAACATATGCTGGAGGCCCTAGGTTTGAGTTCCAGCGTGCTTCCCAAAAATAGTGTTAACATTTTTTGAATAAGCAGTACATTACATTCAAAGGATTCAAACCAAATTTATTCAAATTAAGTCACCACCTTTTCCCCTAACTGTTTAGTCCTCCGTGCCCACTGCCTTGCCATAGGCATCCACAGTCATTTGTAGTCTCTTTTATTCTTCCAGAGAGCGGGTAGGTTGTTTGTTTGTTTTAGATACTGGATTAAATCTAGGGCCTCACACACCCCACACTTTTTGAAGTCCTTTATTTTAAAACAAAATCTCACTAAGTTGCCCAGGCTTGCTCAAACTGGTGATCCTTCTGCCTCAGCCTCTCGAATAACTGGGATTACAGACTCACAAAGGAAAACAGGACTGGAGAGCTGGGCAGAGCCCAGATCTTGTCCCTGGGTTAGCTGGTCTCTTTTGAAGTTAGGTAAAAATGCCTCTATTCATCAGCTTCCACCCAGAGGAAGTGATGCGAACCAGTCCATTCAGCTGATTCACCCTTCTGGTTAAATGGGATCTTTCCCTTCCAGTGGAGGAAGCTCTTTGCCTTTTGGATATGATGTGCAGGAAAGCAGAACTATAAAGCTCATTTCTTCAGTGGTCGTGGCTCATCGGGGCGGAGTTGTGCCAGAAAGGATTTGCAATTGATGGTTGATGGAAATGAGTTCTGCCCACAATATCCTGTCTTTGGTCCAGGCTAAATCAGACCTTTGCTTGCTGCTGTACATACCTGTTTGCTGCTCGTTTTCTTTTCTTTTTTTTTCCTTTTCTTTTTTTGGTATCGGGGATCGAACTCACAACCTTGCGCCTGCCAGGCAGGCGCTTAGGCCACTGAGTTAAATCCCCGGCTCTATTTTTTGAGACAGGGTCTCACTATGCAGTTCAGACTGGCCTTGAACTCACTTTGTAGCCCAGGCTGGTCTTGAATTTGCAATGATGCTTCTGCCTCAGCCTCCCCAGTGCTGGGATTAAAGGCGTGTACCACCATGCCCGGCTCACATTTTCTTTTCTAGCCTCAGAATAGTGGCTAGCATTCCTTGGTTTTTATCCTGTGTGACACAGTGCAAAAGGTTTTACCTGGAGACCTTCATAGAGCATCCTATGGCCTTAGGAAATGGGGACCATCACTATTCTGTTCTACAGATGAGGGAAAGGAGGCAGGAGAGACAAAGTCACATACAGAGATGGCATAGTTAATAAGTGGGGATGGGATCTGAACTCAGGTCATGTGTGTGTGGCAGTTGTGCTGGAAATAGAGCCCAGGTCCTTGTCTGGGCTCTTCCACTGACCTACATCCCTAGCCTCTCATCTGACCTTTGACCCAAGCTTCTAACCACTTAACATACGACTGTGACCCTGAGGTAAAGACACAGGATCTAGATTCCTTATCTCAAAGTTGGCTCCATGTTGCCCAGTGATGCCCAACAGTTTATATCTTTGCCTTGTTTACCACCTGACTGGGCAGGATCTTTGCTGACAGGATCACTGTGTCCTCATGCTTGCATGAAAGGGCAGGACTCCACTCAGGCTTTGAAGCCTCATTTCTAATTTAAGGTTTTGACCATCACTGCCCCTCCCAACCTCTCAGACAGAAGGGTTTGTCTCTTTAATTAGTCCAGTAAGATTGATAAACCATAGATCCTTCAAGGCAAGCCCACTGGATGTTCAGGGAACACCTTTTATGCACCAAACTCTGTTAACATTGAGTTGGGAGAACAGGAATAGCTGTTCACCAGATGTTTACAGTGGGCTGGACTCTGGGCTAATCTCTAACTCTATGCCCATCTTGTATATGCTTCACTCCATCCCCTGTGAGACGGAAACTACAGTCAGTTCTGTTGAAAGATGACACAGTTCGTCCTGAAAATCACCATGTGTCTTGGGTACTTTTCTCTTATTGCTGAGACAAAACATCTGACACCCAAAATTAGGGAAGGAAAGGTTTATTTAGCTTACAGTTTTTGGAGGTTTCAGTCCATAATCAGCTGGCTCCAAGACAGGGAGATATGGCACTGGGGCAACACTTCAAGGCAGCAGCTGAGCAAAAGCAGACAGAGTAAAAGGGGGCAAGAGCAAGACTCTTCTTCTCCCTTATATTGCACACAGGCCACCCCCTCCCTCCAGGGTAGATGTAGCATTCACAAATCTTGCCTTCCTTTGCACAGGATGAGGATGTTTACAAAATAAGAACTCTGGCTCCCTGCTGAGTCTCTCAGTTAAACTTCTGACCTTCTCAAATTGACACAATGAACAGGTAACTGCTGGGGCTCTACACCCCAGGATGTAGAGCTGCTGCCTTACTTAATTAAGCTTCTAGACTTCTCAGGTTGACACAATGTATAAACCATAACACATGCTATGGAGAATCACCCAGGGCAAACTTCTGGGTTTACAGGAAAATGGAGTTAAGGGCACTGCACTTACAAACTTCAACATGTAAGCTGGGCATACCTGTAATCCAAGCACTCAGGAGACTGTGGCAGGAGGGATGCCATGAATGAGTTCAAGGCTACCTTGGGTTACATAGTGAGTTCAAGGTCATTTTGGGCTAGAGAGAAACCCAGTCTCAAAAAACAAAACTACAGGCCTGGTGGCACACACCTGTAATCCCAGCCACTTGGAAAGTTGAGGCAGTAGAATCGTTGCAAGTTCGAGGCCAGCCTGGGCTAAAAGTGAGCTCAAGGCCAGCCTGAACTACTTAGCAAGACCCTGTCTCGGAAAGCCAACAAAACAAAACAAAACAAAGCTTCAACATGTAGAACCAGACACCATGGTGCACACCTGTAGTTACACGGAGGCTGAGGCAAGAGGCTCAGTTAAACTTAGGAGCCTGTACAGTAGAGAGATCTTATCTAAAAGAAAGAAAGAAAGAAAGAAAGAAAAAAGAAGAAGGCCTCAATGGAAAAGAATTTTGTTTGCAGAAGTCTCAATAGGGTTGCAGCTTGTCATCCTACAGTGGTAGGAAGAGGATTATCTGAAAATTCTAACATCAGAGTTTGTAGGTGGGTGTGGTATATGCTAATGGTTTTGCACTGAGGCTGCTGGAGGATGTGTGTTTTGTGCATTCCTGCTTTTCAACTGGGTGTAATTTTCTGCATTCACTTAGAATTTCTCACAGATGAAATGGCACACCTGAGCAAACTAGACATTTGGGTTATGCTTAAATTGTTCTCTAATATATCATCATGCTGAAAGATAAGTGTATTTTCCAAACAAGACTTACCAAAAGAACTGACTGCATCATGTCCATTTTGGAGTGAAATAAACTGAGGTTCAAAAGATGAAGTGATTGGTCCAGGGTCATGCAGATGGGAGGCAGCAGAGCTGGGATTAAACTCAGGTCAGCCTAAGCACTTAACCTCTGCCCCAGAGTTATTGCTGGTCTTATTTGTGGGGCACAAGTTACGTTAACAGAGTTGGCTAAGAGGGGAGATCTTGGAATCCTACTAAAGAAGGAATGGCTTGTGTATGCCCAGTAGGAGAAGAATGTTAGTGGGGTCGTAGCTGTAGCTCAGTGGGAGAGCACTTGCCTAGCTTGCATAAGGCCCTGTGCTGCACCCCAGCGGGAAGGAGGAATGTGCAGTGGTCACGGTATACACTTAGTGATGACCAGTGTAGTATGGATGTTTGCAGTCAAAGTGAATGCTTGGCATCTGGTTGTCAAGTGGGACTGGGGATTGTGGTGAGTAGCTGGAGGGTGGCATGGGCATAGGAGGGTCCCCTAGAGGCTCAGGGCTGACGGGGGCTGTTTTCTGTGTTCAGCAGTTGGTGCAGCTGGTGCGCACTGACTGAATGTCAGTCTTGATCATGTCCTCAATACATACACGGATGGTTGGTTAGTTTCTATTATAGACTCTCTTCCCAATTCCCAAATTTTTTATCATGAAAAATTTAAACTATAGCCAGGTGGTGCTTATAATCCAGCACTCTGAGAGGCAGAAGCAGGAGGATTGCAAGTGTGAGCCCAACTTGGGCTATTTATCGACTACGTGAGATCTTGTCTCCAATAAATAAATAACTAAATAACTAAATAAATAAGTAAAATAAAAAGGGCTGAGGATGTCATGCTTGTAGAACAAGTTGAGAGAGAGTAGAATGGTGGTGACCAGTGCTTTTGGAGAGCAGGGGTAGGGAAGAGTGGGATGGGTTGGCCAGCAGATACTGGTTACGGTTAAATAGAAGGAAGGAGTTCTGGTGTTCTATAGAGTGACTATAGATAATGGTAATGTTACTATATCCAAAAGAATTAGAAGCAGTATTAAATGCTTCACCACAAAGAAATATTTGAGGAGATAGATAGGCTTATCCTGATTTGAGCATTACACAAAACAAACATAGTTAACATCACATGGTGCCCCTCCCACCCGTATAATCTTTGTATGTCAACTAAAAAAAAAGTTAGTAGACATAAGGTCTCGCCACTAAATACTTCAGCCTGCATCTCCTAAGAGTAAAGATACTCCTTCTGAACTATAATACTGTTACATGACTAGGAAAGTTTACAGCATCATCTAACATGCATTCCATATTCACATATTCCCAACTATCCCAAGAATGCCTTTTATTTAGTATAGAGTCTTACACACAAGCCATTTCAAACATCACCTCCTGCTGCTGCAGCTGCCCTGTCTGCACAGTTGGGAGCAGAGGAGAGAAGTGGGGGTTTTGCCTTTGTTGAGCCTGAGGGCCCACTTTCTTCTACTTTAGGGATAGAACTGCAAGCATCTGCTGGACTCTCAGGAGTCAGAAGTTGCTGTTTTTGTATTTATAACCACATGAGAGCATATTGCTGTTTTTGTGTTTATAACCACATGAGAGCTTATCCACCACACACACACCAGCCACACATGGAATTCAAGTTTGTAATTTTAAAAGATGTATTATATTTCCTTCCTGTAATACAGCAAAGCTGGTATTTCTGGATCTGAAAACAAAACCGACAATGTCAGCATGTCACTTTCACAAGGAACAAAAATTTCTGATTTATCTGTAATCCCAGCTACTCTGGAGGCTGAGCCAGGCAGATTGAAAGTTCGGGCCCCACTGGGCAATTTAGCAAGATTCTGTCTCAAAATAAAAAATTAAAAGGGCTGGGGAGGTAGCTGAGTGAGACCCAGGATTCAATCTCCAGTCCTGGAAAAAAGAATAAAGTTATGATTTGACATCAAGGTCAGAGTGAGGTAAGACAGCCAGGTCTGATGACACATCCCTGTAAACCCAGCACTCAGGAGGCTGAGGCAAAAAAATTGCTGCGAGTTCAAGGCCAGCCTCAACTGCATAGCGAGACCCTGTTTCCAAATAAATACATAAATAGAAAAAAGATGTAAACCCAGGTATAAGCATTTTTCAGAGCCTCTCATTCAGGGTCCATCCAGCTTCTGCAGACCTTCTGCCACCTTTTGAAAAGGAGAAAATTTAGGAGGAAAAGAAAATTTAGCCCCCCCCCAAAAAAAGAACAACAACAACAACAAAAAGATATCCTAAGTATAACTACTTTCTTTGAATATAGGTAGGACTCATAGTTTGTACATACTTTTTCCTTCTTTTGTTTTTTGCTGGTATTGCTCCTAGGGCCTTTTACATATTGAACAAGCTACACTTACTAATTTTATTTATTTTCTATCTATCTATCTATCTATCTATCTGTCTGTCTATCTGTTTATTTAGAGACAGGATCTCACTATGTAGTTCAGGCTGACCCTGAATTCCCTTGGTAACCCAGGGTAACCTCCAACTCCCAGTGTTCCTCCTGCCCCAGCCCCCAAGTGCTGGGATTGCAGGCATGCACTACCACACCCAGCTATTTACTTATTTAGAGATGAAGTTTCGCTATGTCACCCAAGCTGGTCTCATTTTTAGGTTTAAGTAATCCTCACGGGGGGACTATAGATAGGCGCCACCCTACCCGGATGTTTTTACTAATTTTAATATGAATGATCATGTTCTGAACACACAGCAAAGTGCTTGGCTGCAGATGCACAATAGTAGTGCATGTTTGCTACTGGATAGTGGTCTGACACTGTATAAATTTAAATAATCCACACTTGAAACTGCACTACTACATTTTACATAGTTAAAGATCTTTTTAATTTTATTTTTTATTTTTAGTCTCACTATGTAGTAGTTCAGGCTGGCTTTGAATTTACCACGTAACACAGGCTGGCCTCAAACTCGTGGCAATTTCCCTGTCTCAGCCTCTTGAGTGCTAGGAGTACAGGTATGTGCCACCATGCTGGCTTAATGTTCTACTATACACATACTTTTTGTTGTTGTTGTTCTTGGTTTTTGAGACAAGTTCTTACTATATAGATCAGGCTGGCCCTGAACTCACTACGTAGCCCAGGCAACTCAAACTTACGACAATCCTTCTGCCTCAGCCTCCCAAGTGTATGCACCAACAGGTTCAACTTTTTAAATTTTTCTTTTTTTTCTTTTTCTTTTTTTTTTTGGTGGCACCAGGGATTGAACTCACAACCTTGCGCCTGCCAGACAGGCGCTTAAGCCACTGAGCCAAACTCCCGGCCCTAGTTTTTAGACAGGATCGTACTATGTAGCTCAGGTCTGCCTTGTGCTCACGTTGTAGCCCAAGCCGTCCTCGAACTCACAACATTCGGCCTACCTCAGCCTCCCAAGTGCTAGGATTAAAGGCGTGCGCCACCACGCCCAGCTAAATTTTTCTTAGGGTACTAAATGTTGAACCTAGGGCCTTTGGCATGTTAGGCAAGAACTCTACCATTGAACTACATCCTAGTACAGTGATGATAAACAGCCAGCTGTGGCAAGTGTGCCATAGATTTACCACCACTGTCCTAGTATATATAATTTTAAAGAATAAGTGTCCTGCGCTGGGCGTGGTGGTGCACGCCTTTAATCCCAGCACTTGGGAGGCTAAGAGAGGTGGAGCATTGTGAGTTCGAGGGTCCCTAGGGCTACAGCATGAGTGAGGCCGGCCTGAGCTACATACTGAGACACTGCCTCAAAAAACTTGGGCCAGGAGTTTGGCTCAGCGGCTTACACGCCTGCCTAACAGGTGTGAGGTTGTGAGTTTGATCCCCGGTGCCACACACACACACACACAAAAGTGTCCTTTACATCTTTAAATTTTTTTCTTCAGTTCTAGGGGTTGAAACCAGGGATCACACTGAGCTACATCCCCAACCCTTCTGGAATTAGGCATTAATGATGGTTGTACAATACAGGAAATAGACTGGAAACCACTGGAATTATTCACTTTAAATTGGTGAACTTTATATTTTGTTAATTCTATCTCAGTTTAAAAAAGGTACAAAGGGGGAAAATAAGATCTTTAGGGAAACAGTTCCCAACTTAGTGAAGCTGGTGTCCTGAGTTGTTTGTAAACAAAGGAAACATCCAATGATGGTACCCAACCCTGCCCTCTAGGCACAGCCTTGGTTTGCAGAGTTTCCCATAAACAGAAGGGATTCTGGGAAACCATTGCTACTACCTGCCGAGGAAAATGGACACCAAGATAAATCCAATGTATTGTGTAATCAACAAGCAGGCAGGCAGGCTTCACAGATGAGCCTAAGCTAATGGCTTAAGAGGGTGTTTAAAGGAGAAAGCTGGAGCCTGACTGGTCTGAAGTCCTGCCCAGTCAGCAGAGTGGTGCATTAAGAAGAGAAGGTATTTAAAGCTGGTATCAATGGCAAGCATTTGCGCCATCATCCAGGGCTTAGTTAATGTGCGGTTTTTTTCTGTGAAATTGATTAAGGTGGAGAAAGGTTTCTGTCTTCCCGGCTCCCTTGGCAAGTTGCCTATGTCACAAAGCAGGACTTTGTCTGGGCTTTACACCCAAAGGTTTTGCTCTTTTTAAGCAAATTAAAGCCTTTGGGAATGGGGAGGTGGCCTTTCAGGTTTTGCCAGGGCTGACAAGGCAAGGTGCTGAGCCAACTCACTCACAGCTCATAGGCCAGGTCCTGTGCTGTTGAAAATCCCCAAAGGCCTCTTCTAGGTAGCCCTGTCAGGTGCCAGTGCTGTCTGCCCCGTCAGCATTTTTGCCTTCTGTCTTTGTCGCGGGGGTGTAATGAAATGCTCCAGTGGCTTGTTCTGGGGACAGACTGTCCCTGTTGCCACCATTTGGTGACTTGGGGCAGGCAGTGAAATGGCAGAGAAAGGGGGTGGGGTGGGCAGCATCATACAAAACCAAGTAGAGGGGTGGGTTGGGATGAAGGTTAAGGTAACACACTTTGCAGCCAGCCCGGCTTTTGGGCTGGATTTTTTTGCTGGCTGTGTGACCTTGGATGAGTCACTTCCCCTCTGTGAGGATTGGTTTATTCACCAGTAAAATGGGGATAGTATAATACCTACCTCCTTCAGCACTGTGGAGATTAACTGAGATTTACATGGTGCTTGTCATCAAGTTACTAACCGAGCGTGTACATGAAGTTGTGTGAAACACAGCCCCAGCCAGCTTACAAAGCCTCAGAGTCATGATGAGTACTCCTGGCTCATGAGCATGCCAGCCCTTCTGCTGGGCTGACCCCAAGGTCCCTTAGTCGTAATCTACAGTGAGGTGCTGCATGCTGTGGAGGGAAAAGAGGCAGCGAGGAGAAGGCTAAGGAGCGCGTGCTGCAGGCTGGCATTTCAAACCCAGTGATGAAGATGTGCACAGAGGGGCCTTAGCAGACTCTTTACAAAGATGGACCAGAAGGGAGGTGAGAGCCATGTGGTCCCCTGGGGAAGAAGATTGCAGGCACCTCCAAGCTCTTGGCTGGAGCAGAGTGAGTAAGATGAAGGGATCGGTGACCAGCTCAGCTGGGGCCTCAGGGAGGGGGCTCAGGAAAGCAGAACAACAACCCAGGAAACTTCCTTTCATGACCACAGAGATGTTTCCAGGTGGCCTGAGAAAGGGAGTGGTTGGTGTGGGCAGACAGTGTTCCCAGTGGTACCAAAACTTTGATCAGGAGGGGTGGGGAAGGATTGACTTTCCCAAGTGCGGAGCCGCCTCTGGCTCTGCAGGCAACCTCCTGCAGGCAAGAGCTCCACACCCACCAGCCAGCCAGAGCCAGAGGTGAGGCTGAGGCCAGAGGAGGCGCTGCTGGGATTCTGGCCTCCCCAGAGCCTGCACAGCCACCTCGGCTTGCCTTTCCTGCAGCGTGGCCTCAGAGCAGCTGCAGAAGTTCCCAATTCTACAAATGCCACCTGTAGTTTGCTAGTAACAGCAGCGTGTTACACTTAGTGGGCTCACTCCACAGGAATTCTTCAGATTTTCCTACAAACCCTACGATGTGTAGAGACCATTCTCTATTTTGGAGAGAGGAAACAGGCTCCATGGCTGATGAATTTTCCTGAGTTCCCATAGCTAGTCAAAGGCACAGTTCAAAGTCTGGATGTCTCTGAATTCCAAGCTTAATGTACTGACACGGAGGAGGAAGCCTCTATGGAGCCACCTGCGCTATGTGGAGAGGTTTTCGGCATGCTGCCCACCCAGCTCTACTTGGGATCGGCTCTCAACAGAAGAAATTTCCTTCATAGGGCTGGATAGGTAGCTCAGGGGTAGAATGTTTGCCTAGCGTGCATGAGGCCCTGGGTTCTCTCCCAGCATCTATTCTCCACTGGCCCTTATTTTTGCCCTCTTATGCTATTGTAATTTGACCCATCTTGAAAAAGTCAGACCTGTAGATCCTGAAGACAAAGATCATGTTTCCTTCCCACTTTAGCCCTCTCTCCATCCTCTCCATGCAGGGCTACTTAACCATCCCTACCCCTTTGCCCCTGAACCAGTTCCAGGGGTCAGTGTCCCTTTTAAGCATCATGCTTGGAAAGGAAAGAAAAACAACATCTATCATTTATGTTGTTAGATTGCAACCCTGAGCATATTTTTATCAAGCAACAAACAAAATCAGAGCAGAATCCACAGATGCCCATGTCCTGAGTGTCTTATTTCTGGTAACACTACTGAAGTGTTGGAAGCTGTATCATCCAGGTTGGTTGCCCACTGAAGTTACAGTCACCAATCCTCCTTCAGCTCAACACAAGATAGTAAGACACAAACCATTTGAAATGATACAGAAGATCATAAAAATAAGTGTTGCTCCCATCTTTAATCTCCCTCAGCTGTTTGTCTCCTGAGACAAGCAGTAGTTTCCTTGTGCCCTTCTGAGGACTTCAGGGACTTTTCAATTCCATGTTTACTTTAAAAAAATTTTTTTTTGCAAGTTTTTATTTTTGCAACGTTGAGGTCAGAGTCAGGTCTTTGTGCGTGTTGAATGCTGTGTCACTGAGCTATGTCCCCAAACCTTTAAACAAATTTTTAATCGAGTGTACTAATTGCGCATATTTGTAGTGAGATACTTCAACACATGTATACAGTTGTACCGATCAAATCACAGTAATTAGCATTTCTATCTTCTTAACTCTCCTGTATGTTAGAACTTTCAAGCCTCTGGCTTGTCTTTTCCTTTCCTTTTCCTTTTTGGTGCTGTGGATGGAACCCAGGACCTTGTGCACGCCAGGTAAGCACTCTATCACCTGCAACCCCAGCCCACCCTTTGATTTTTAAAGACGAGTTCTTCCCATACAAGTGCATTTAGGGTTTCTTGATTCTTTTTAAACAACCACTTCCCTTTTACTTTCTACATCCTTTTCTCTTAAGTGAATACCATCATTTATGCGGAATCCTCTGTGGATGCTGTTTCTGCCTTTTGCCACTCTGAACAGTCCTGTTGCAGCCCCTGTTTATCTGCGGCCATGCAGGTACCTGGGTCCATCTGTGAGGGAAAAGATTGCTGGAGGAAGGGATTTAGACATGTAAAATCTATAAATATGGTCAGAATGACCTTCAAAAAAATTATTCCCGTGTTTATTTGCCACGTGGCTAACATCTGAGACCTTTGAGTCCCACATCTGTGCTGGTGTAGTTCAGCCCCTGCACATTAGAGATGAGAAAACTGAGAAAGAATGCAAGGGACTTGCTTGACATACCAGCTGCAGGGAGAATCTGGTCACCTGACTTGGCGTCTGATGTAATCCCCTAGACCAGCTGACTGGCATCCTGCCCTCTGTGTCCCTTCTTTTTCTCCTCACATGTGAGTCATCCTTCTTGCTTTTCATCATCCACACAGACACCCTGCCATGGTCTCCTGCATCTTATACTGCTGAGATTCTCAGAGGGGTCTCCATCCCCTGGGGGGTGGGTACGATGTGCCTTCTGATTAGCTTGGGACTCACTCCCAAGTCCTCTGAATATTTGCAAAATGCAAAATTTTTCTTAATAAATAGTAAACTTACATATGGCCTCCTATAATTGTTTTTTGATGAACGGGTCAAAATAAATTCACATTGTCTAAAACAATCTAAAAATATATAATGGAAAGTTCTCCTACCCTGTTCTCCTTTGGTCCAGCAACAGCCCCTCACTCATTCATACCTTAAACTCACTAGTTTCTCTTAAAAGTTCCATATGCAAATATAAGTAAGCATTCTAACCTCCTCTTTTTTTAGTTACCTAAAATGTAGCGCTGCTTTGTACTTTGCTTCTATCACCTGACATGTGTTGATACACAGCTTTCTTTCTTTTTTTTTTTTTTTTGCGGCACCGGGGATTGAACTCATAACCTTGCGCCAGCCTGACAGGTGCATAAGCCACTAAGCCAAACTCCCGGCCCTGGATTTTAGAGGCAGGGTTGCACTGTGTAGCTCAGGCCGTCCTTGTGCTCGTGTTGTAGCCCAAGCCGGCCTTGAACTCACAACACTCCTCATACCTCAGCCTCCCGAGTGCTGGGATTAAAGGTGTGCGCCACCACGCCCGGCTTATTTGTTTTTTAGCTGCATAATATTTCCCTGTAAGAAAATTCCATAAATTATTATTGTTATTATTATTTTTTTGCAGCACCGGGGATTGAACTCACAGCCTCACTCTTGCCAGACAGGCGCTTAAGCTGTTGAGCCGAACTTCCAGCCCTAGTTTTTTTGAGGCAGGGTCACGTTATGTAGCTCAGGCCAGCCTTGTGCTCATGTTGTAGCCCAAGCCAGCTTCAAACTCACAACGCTTCTCCTACCTCAGCCTCCCGAGTGCTGGGATTAAAGGCATACGCCACCATGCCCAGCTCCATAAATTATTTAGCTAATCCTCTGTTGATGGATACTTGGGTTGTCTCCCATGTTTTTCTTCCACAATGATGCCTTAGTGGTTAAAGTCGTATGTACATCATTTTCCAGTTCTTTATTGCATTGGAAATGGGAACAGGCCAGGTAAATGGATCATAGAGTCACTTGTAAGAGCTGCAACCAGGAAAGTATAAAGTTTGAGGACTGCTGCTGGGCCAGGTGCCACAGGAATTGTATCAAGACATCTTGCAAAGAAAATTAGCCCCGTGATCTGTGGCTGTACCCCAGCATATACCAAAGCCTGAATCTGGCATCCATAGGGTAGACTTTGTGCCATTTTCTTTTTATAGTTTCACTTT
>RJWM01039025.1:0-16244 GCA_004363535.1 Dasyprocta punctata | reverse complement strand
AAAAAAAAATCAGTTGAAAATCACTGCTAGCTACATGCAGTTATTTACATGTAACTAACTTAAGTTAAATAAAATTTGAGATTCAGTTCTTCAGTCACCACCCACATTTTAAATTATCAATTCTGCATGTGATTAGGGGCTACTATACAGGGCAGTGTACATACAGAACATTTCTACCACCACAGAAAGTTCTACTGGACAGCACCAGTGTATAGTAAAGGTTCTACATAGTTAACTGGAAATAACAATGGTGAAACCAAAATTGTGTTTCCCAACAAAATTCAGGATTTTTCTTTGCTGAAAATGCATTTCTCTATTCAGACTTCATTTTCTAATGTAACTTCTTTTACAGATAGTCTTCGTGTTTTAACTAAGTCACCTGAAGGTTGTACATAAGAAAATAAAAATTTTCTATTGCAAAAGCATAAAATTCCTCAAACTTCTTCATTTATTACAAGCTAAAGATACACATAATATTCTTAAAGATTTTCAAATATAGCTTTTAAATTATAGCAATAAAAACTAGGCTAACCAAAATATTTAAATAAATATTTTATAAATACATAAGAATGTAGCAAAAAAAGCATCATCACTGACAGACAACCTAGGCTACTTGAATTTTTGCAGTCTATATTTTCTCAGTCTTCCCTTTTTCTTCCTCCTGTACTTATCCACCCTTGTTGCCATGTTCTATGTAATTATGTATTGTGACACCCAAAGGCTTTAGTTAACCGGATTGGTGGAACTCCAAACAAATAATGGCTATTGCTCCTACTTAAACAATCACTGTTAAAATACGAAAAAGTACACATGCCTGTAATCCCAGCACTGAGGAGGCTCACTGTGAGTTTGAGGCCAGCCTGGGCTACAAACTGAGTGCAAGGCCAGCCTGAACTGCAGAGTGAATCCCTGTCTCAAAAAGACAAAAAGAAAAAAAGAAAAAGAAAAAGTAAAACTACTTACTTATGGGTGAAAACCAGATTAGCTTTACATTATATGGAAATATGATTAGTAATTCTTAAACATCTTTAATTAAATATGTATCTTTAATTTAAATATCATACCCTAAGGCCAGGGGTTTAGCTCAGTGGCTCATCTGAGCCACTGGTGGGTGCAAGGTCATGAGTATGATCCCCCGTTAAAAAAAAAAAAAAAAAAATATATATATATATGCCCTAAAAATAGGCAAAAAATTTTATAGTATTAATGGTTACTCACCATACTAAACATTTCATGCACATTATCTCATTTAATACTAAAATTTTTATGAGGTAGATATTGTTTCCCCTATTTTATAAATGAGTAAACTGAAACTTGATCAAGTAACTTGACCAAGCCTCCATAGCTGGTAAGAGGTGGAATGTGAACCTACGTCTTAATAAAAGTTAAGAACCCTGAGAGTACCAAATTATGACATGAAGACTTTATAGTAGAAACGGACTATAACAAATCATAGGATTGTGAATTTAAAAACTAGGAAAAGTCCCTGATAATGGTTAAGCAGTATTTATGGAACATTTTTAACTTTTTGGGAGACTCTGGTCAACAAGTACGGAGACAATACAATGTCCATGGTAATAACAATCTTATTCAGGAATATTAGCCATGTGCAAAAAAACAGTATCTATACATAATTTGTAATGTCTGAAGTGAAGCATCAACAAGTAGCAAAGTTAGTATTTCAGGGATATAACTATAGTTTCAGACAAACACTGCTTCATTTACAAAGATAAAACTAAATCTCAAGTTCTTTAAAACATTAAGCAATTTACTTAATGTGACATTCATAAAAGATCATAATATATTATTAGCACAATGGAGTCCCAAATTTTCATGACTCCAGAATATTCATTTATTCGATAAATCTTAAACAGCTACTACATGAATAAACTGAAGTCATGTGCAAATGAAAACAAAATCTGCTCTACAGTATAATAAAACAAATTCTCAATAAGACCTTTAAGTTTTGGTGTTGGTATCTCCTTTGAATCATTTAATCCTTATACTACAAGCACTCATCCAAAGAACATTTGGAACTACATTTCAGTGAACAAAAATGTGACAGAAACCTAAAGGTTCCTGCAGCAGTAGAAGCACAACTTGTGAACATGCATGAACTTTTGAAGTCAGACTTTGAATTAGCATCCCAACTCTGCAACCTGCTATTAAAACTGAACAACTTAAAACTTAAGTTTTTTATTCATTCTAGTTATTCATCAATAAAATGGAGATATTGCTGCCTATCTTAAAGAATTACGATAGCACAGAGAGGGGTATGGGGTAAATGTTCATTCTCTTTTATTCGGAAGACTGAAAAGTACATCATAAAGTGAAAGACTTTTAAAATTAGAAGGACTACTGGACTTCATCTATTCTGATGGTCAATTTTTACAATGAGACAGAAGCAACAGTACAATCTGCCTAAAATTACACAGCTAATTTAGTGACTCCCAGGAGCTCTTTTCCACTACATTTCCTGACTAGGATTCAAAAAACCAAAATACATGACAAAGATTCAGAACAATAAACATCTGTAATACACGAATAAAACAAACTGAGCAAAGTCTTATTTAATAAAATGCTAAAACTTTTATTTCAGTAAAAGCAAGCTTTACTGAACAGCCTATATTCCATCTGAAGAGTTTCCAAGTTTTTCACGTAAAGTCAGAAGTCAGAAGTTTATAGAATAGTATTCTATCTCAAAATAAGACAAAAATCAGTTATCTTTTAAATGAAGTAACTAGCTTTTAAGAAATATTTTACTGAATACAATTGTATCCAGACAGCCTTTAAAAGGAAACCATGGGCCTGGTATATAGCTCAGCGACACAGTGCCTGCCTGGCAAGCGAAAGGTCCTGAGTTCGATCCCTGATACCAAAGAAAAGAAAAAGTTGTACTTAAAAAACTACTGTCCTAGCTCCCAAAACAGTGCCCTGGCACTTGAACCATATATTTTATTTTCTAAATATATTCTGAACTTTCAAAAGAAACTTAAAACGTACTTACTAGTAAGACAGATACTGAGTGAGAGGTGAGGACGGACAAGGAGTGTTTCCTTTTACAGATATTACTTTGAAAAGTACCATAGGGACTATGTATGAAATCACTATTAGACTGCTCTGAAAACACTCAAGTGAAAGAATGCGTTTTCCTTTTCATACTGTTATTCAAACTGTTCTAGGGGCAGAACAGCACAGTAGCATCTCCCGGTCTTTGCCTTTATACTTTAGATAAAGTTCTTATGTACGAAGAACATAATCAAATCTTTTTGAAATTTTACCACAGTTAAAAAATGGCTTTTTGGATGATTTGCACGATTTTTATGAACACCTTCCATGATAAGTGAGAACAATCAATAAAGTTTTACTTTTCTTCGACGCATCACTATTAATAAGTTCCTGGAAAGTAAGAGCTCCTGGTCCAGTCACTCCAGGGTGTACCCCTAAACCTGTAAGCAGGCTCTGCTTTGCCAACCTGGAGACCAAATATCCTAGGACTACCTTAGTTCAACAGCACCAGCAACAGTCTTGTAGCCTCTACTGAAGGCGAAATGAGAAATCAACCAGGCTAAGTGATTAAAAGGAAGCAGACCAAACAGCCTTGTCTACCATCCCAAATTTTACCCAAATGTCCTTCCCCGACACACACCTCCCCCAAATTCCTGCTCTGGCTCACCTTTCAACACCTAACACGCTTCCCCGCCACAACTCTTCTTGCTCCCTTGGAGCATCCAGTCACCTTCGCGGGCCACCCTCGTCCCAGCCCGAGCTTCTCGCCTCACTCCCTCTCCGTCGCGGACGCTCCGGCTCATCTCCCCAGTCCACCGCCTCCCACACACGCGCCTCCCTGCTTCCTCCCTTCGCTTCCCTCCCGACTCCCAAAGAGCTCCCCCAACCTCCCCTCGCTCTACTCCACGCCCCCGAACACCTTCCCCCAGCCACAGCAGACTCCCCGACTCCAGCCCCGAGGCCCGGCCCAGCAGACGGGACGGGCACCTCCTCTGACCCCCATGTCTGCCCCTGCCGGGCCGGAGACTCCCGCGTCGGGGAGCGCTTCCCAGAGACGGGTCTGAGGAGAACGACGCCGGACCGCGGTCCTTCACCGCTCGCCGCCCCCCAAGAAATGGGGTGCGGAGTCGCCTATTGGGTCCCTCAGGGAGTAAGGGTCCAGGCCGGTGTCCCCCAACCCCGCTTCCTGCCAGTGGTTGGAGCGGAGGGGAAAGAGGCTCCCCGGGACTCACCTCGAGCCTGTTGTCAACATTAGCCCCGGGTTTCCCAGCACCAACTCCAGCGCTCCGGCTCTCCCCTCCCCTCCCCCCACCTATCTCGCAGCCGAGGGCCCGCCTTCCCTCCGATTCCCCACCTCCCTCCGCCCGCCGGCCCTCCGCCCGCCACTCACCAGCGCGGCCGGGCTGCGTGTGGGGGCGGAGCAAAAGGACGGGGAAAGGAAGAAGCTGTCCGCGCGATTGCCAGATCAAAAACAGACGGGATTCCCCCCGTCGTCCCCGGCATGCCGATGCCCTCACCTTGACTCAGGAGTGGAAAATACAGAGAACAATCTCATATACATTCTATCTATTTAGTGACTTTCAAATTGCCCACTCATTAAGACAAGAAAATCTTTCTGGCAGGCAGTAGAGCAGCCACCACCAGCCCCTCCAACCTGGGCCCCAGCAAAGGGGAGGAGTGTCCCAAGGACCAGAGGTAGAAAGTGGATTGGTCACCAGGAAAGGGAAAGCGCCTGAATTGGAGATGCGCAGGCGCAACTCCTTCGCGGGTAAGGGGAAGGAAAATGAGGCGGAGGCGAGCAAATAGCGGGTAAAGAAGGGCGGTGTGATAGGAGAATTACGGAGTGCTATTTAGGACAAGTTTGGTCACGTGATTCTCGTAGTTGTTTCCCGGTTTGAACCGTAAGGAAGAGGTCCTTTTAAAAGGGAGTTTGGACTAATTGACGAAGAGTTGAAGATTTTGGAAACTGAAGAAGCTAAAGTATGTAGCTGGTGAGAAAAGTGGAATTGGTTAGGAGCGGGTCTAGATTTAGGAGTGCCCTAAAGACTCCAAAAGTCCCGTGGTTAGGAATTCCAGAAGCAGCTTCAAGTGTTCGACATAAGAATAACGCAGAGTGAGTGATTTGGGGATGCGCAATGTATGTACCATCGTTGCCCCGATTGACGTGTTTTGAAATTTTTTTTTCTTTTTTCTCTTTGAAATAAAATGGATTTGAAAAGAATACTTCAATGGTGAGGAATCAAGTCCTTTCCCATTCAGTTCTTAGAACTACCCCATTTCAACAAGGCAATTTTTAAAATAATGAAGTCACCTATTTAAAAACAGAAAAGACTTGTTTCACCGTTTCTAAAGAACGTTGACTTCAAAAATGAGCATCCTATTTCTCTTCAGTTGTTAAAATTGTGCTTCTGATTTATATCGAAATTGTGTTGAGATCTGCCAACATGGTCTGACTGGATGTTAGAATCGGTCACCTTTTGCCTGGTCCAAAGCCAAAGGAATAAAGATGCAAACTGATCTACAGTTTTGCTTGATATGAGGCGTCTCACCCAGTAGCCATGCCCACAAAATGCTGCCAACCTCAAACACTTGAGGCAGATCTAGGTCTACAGCCCCGCTCCCATCCCTCGCCTGGAATCCAAGGGCCAGAATCCAAGGCCTTCGCACTTTTTATTATTTATTTGGAGGCAGAGTCTTTGCAAAATTGCCCAGGCTGGGCTTAAACTTGCAGTACTCCTGCCTCAACCCCAAGTGTTGAGGTTAACAGATGCACACCACCAACCGGGATTAAATTCCCTTTTATCCAGCCTTTGCCCTTGTCTCTTTATTGCTTTGTGTCTCATTTATTGTTAGCCTGCAAATTACTCTCCCAAACCATTGACACTTCCTGTATTTAAAAAATTTGTTTTCAGAGCCTGGCGTTGTGGTGCACACCTGTAATCCCAGCACTCGGGAGGCAGAGGCAAAAGGATCATTGTGAGTTCAAGACCAGCCTGCACTACAAAGTGAGTTCAAGACCAGCCTGAACTGCATAGTGAGACCCTGTCTCAAAAAATAGGGCCAGGGATTTAGCTCAGTGGTGTAAGCGCCTGCCTGGCAAAGGTGAGGTTGTGAGTTTGGTCCCTGGTACCCCCAAAAAATAAAAAATAAAAAATTTGTTTTCAAAACAATGCCATTAAGTCAATCGTTAAACGGTAACAAAAGAAATATTAATATTGTTCTTCTGTAACGTTGATAGATAACAGAGAACTATTTCAAAACACTGTACAGTACAGCCTTTTTAAAGTTTTTTATTCTCATTTTGTCTGACTGCCTTAAATGGATTTACCTCTGGATAAATTCTTATGCTAAATCAAGTCAACCTTTGCTTTCCATTTTCAATCGAGTGTTTGTTTATTTTTTCAATCTGGTGTTCAAAAACTCATGTGAAGATGGGAATTGAGAGAGAGAAGGAAGGGGCTGGAGGTGGGGCTCAGTGGTAGAGCACTTGCCTAGTCTAAACAACACCCTGGATTCATCTCCACCATAGGGAAAACAAAACCAAAATGCAAAAAAGATAGTCCTAGTTGTTCAACTAGCAAACAAATGGACAGTTGGAACACAGGGGTGACCTCTGACCAAGAGCTAAAAATTTGAGCATTAACATAAATTGTATAGTACACTTGCTCCTCTGCTTATGTTGGAGTTGCATCCTCAAACCTATTGTAAATGGAACTTACCTTGAATCAAAAGTGTGATTAACCTAACCTACCAAACATCCTGGCTCAGCCAGGCAGTACACTGAGGTGTGTCCAACCTGAGCCCTTGGGCATGTTGTGTTATTTTGTCTTAATGTTAAAATATAAAAGGATACCCAGGCACGAAAGCACATGCTTGTAATCCCAGCACTTGGAAGTCTGAGCCAAGAAAATTGTGAGTTTGAGACCAGCCCAGACTACATAGAGAGAATAGACTCTTCCTAAAAAAAAAAAAGAGAGAGAGAGAGAAAGTTACTTTTATGTATTAAGAATATTGTATAAGCCGGGCATGGTGGCGCATGCGTTTAATCCCAGCACTCGGGAGGCTGAGGTAGGTGGAGCGTTGTGAGTTCGAGGTCCGCTTGGGCTACAACGCGAGCGCAAGGCTGGCCTGAGCTACATAGTGCGACCCTGCCTCAAAAAAACCAGGGCTGGGAGTTTGGCTCAGTGGCTTAAGCGCCTGCCCTGGCAGACGTGAGGCTGTGGGTTCGATCCCCGGTGCTGCAAAAAAAAAAAAAAAAAAAAAAAAAAAGAATATTGTGTATTTTATTATATATGGTCTTAAGATAATTCTTCACTCAGTACATCCCAAGCAAACCAAGAGGTTGTACACCCATTTGTTAAAGGCAATGCCTGGCATCAAGATTATCATACCACATTTTACTAATCTGAGAGAAAGATGAAAACTTATAGTTTCTTTTTTTTTCCAAATCCATTTTATTTCAAATAGAAAAAACAAAAATCAAAATGGAGTCACACTTAAGTTCCTCAGCACCAAACAAGAACTGAGTTATCTTCCCTACCTAGAAATCAGGAGAGAGAGAACTAAATTTCCCAAACAGGCTACTTCACGTGTGATAATGAAGTTCCCTTTGCTTTGACCCCTCTTCCAGTAAGAATAACCTGATGGTAAAGGCTTTCACTATGCAGTTCAGGCTGGCCTTGCACTCACTTTGTAGCCCATTCTGGCCTTGAACTCACAGCGATCCTCCTGCCTCACCTCCCCGAGTGCTGGAATTAGAGGCATGCGCCACCACGCCCAGCTTCTGACTGTCATTTTCACCCCATCATAAAGGAAAATGCCGTACCATAATAAGTCAGGGATCATCGAATTTACAGCCATAAAACGAGTAAGATCACCAATGAAAATGTCAAGAGAAGCTCCAGGACTAAGCCCTGAGAAACTTCAAAATATGTGAAGGTCCTTAAACTGAAGGTTGAATGAGGAAAGGGAAAACCAAGAGAGCATGTTATCATTAAAGCCTTCCTTTCCCCCTCCCACCTCTCTGTTTGTTAGGGGTTGATACATTGCTTGGTAAATAAATATGAAACTGTGGGCTATGATTTCCTCTCCAGGAAAGGGGATTCTAGAGGAAATCATAGCCCACAGATTCATATTTATTTACCAAGCAATATATCAACCCCTAACAAACCAAGTATAGGGTTCTATATCCCATTTTGTGATTTGTATTAAAGCTCATTGAATTTTTTAATGCTGAAAGTTGTATGGAGGGATAAAAAGATAAATAGGAGCCTTTATCTTAGTGTGTATCAGGTATTAATCCACCTAGTGATTCTATTTGTTAGTGTTGTTATAGGGAAATGAAACTCCTAACCTACTGTTACAGGCAGCTAAATAGTTAGAAATACTATAGGCAGCCAGACAGGGCTAGGTCCTTGAAGGCGCCAGTGCAGAAGCCCAGATACCTTGCAACTGTGGGGGAGACAGACGGACTCCTCCTGCTGTGGGCCAGGCCTTAAGACAAAGAACAAACAAATGCACCCATATCCTAAAGACTGATAGTCTAAATAGATCTCTATCACCCTGAAGAAGTTAGGAGTCACCATCCCAACCCCTTTCAATGTGACTCACTTCCCCATTTGTCCCCGATTTAACCAATTTTACCAGAGCAATTAATCTTATTGGTTAACCATAGTTCTGTCCCACCTTATGCCCACCTTGCGAGTTCCCAGGTTTTGCACATTGTGAACCCGTCTCGCCCCATGATTTTACTCTATAAAAGTCCCTAACAAAGACAGTCTTTGGCAACTCACTCGGGACCCCTTCTGTCTTTCAGACAGAAACTTTCTCTGTCTCAATAAATATATTCTGCTCTTAATCTTCATTGTTCCTAAAATTCATTTTTCGATTTTAGAGAACACAAACTCGTACCCAACATCTAGTAGTGATGTAGGGGAATGAAACTCCCAACCTACTATATGTCCAGTACGAGTTCGTGTTCTCTAAAAATCGAACGATGAAGGGGTCCCAAGTGGGTTGCCAAAGACTGTCTTTGCTACGGACTTTCATAGAGCAAAACCACAAGGTGAGGCATGTCCAAGATGGGGAAAAATGAGATCTCACAAGGCAGGTGGGCATGAGGTAGGACGAAACTATGGTCAACCAATAAGATTACCAATGTAATTGTTCAGGTAAAATTGATTAAATCAGGATCAAATGGGGAAGCAAGTCACATAGCAAGTGGGTACAAATATGGAATAGGGTCTTTGGTTAATGGCTCCTTCTGGCTTCCTCAAGGTGATTGATACCTATTTAGAATATCAATCCCTGGCTGGGGATTTAGCTCAGCAGGCATAAGCACCTACCTGACAAAAAAAACAAAAAAAAACCAAAAAAGCAAAATAGAATATCAATCCCTGATGTTTATATTTAGGGTGTGGTTGCATTTGTTTAGCCTTTTGTCTTGAGATCTGGACCTCAGCAAATGTGTCTATCTCCAAGGTTGCAACTGGGTCCTTTGAGGGTCTATCCCTGTCTGACTGCCTATAATATTTCTATCTAACTTGGCTGCCTATAACATTATTTCCGTTTTTTTTTTTTTTTTTCCGGCACCGGGGATTGAACTCATAGAGGCGCGTAAGCCGCTGAGCCAAACTCCTGGCCCTGGTTTTTTGAGGTAGGGCCACAATGTGTAGCTCAGGCCGGCCTTGGGCTCGCATTGTAGCCCAAGCCTACCTCAAACTCACAACGCTCCTCCTACCTCAGCCTCCCAAGTGCTGGGATTAAAGGCGTGGGCCACCACGCCTGGCTAACATTATTTTCTTTTACAGAAGGAGGGGGCGGGGGATTTAGCTCAGTGGCATAAGTGCCTGCCTGGCAAGCACGAGGTAGTGAGTTCAATCCTTGGTACCAAAAAAAAAGTACAGAGAGAGAAACTAAGCCTTAGCATAGTTACATAATATGCCCAGGATCTTATAGCTACTAAATAGAATCTCAGCTCTGAGGTCTGATGCCAAATTTGTAGGTAGTAACTTCCTCTCATATGTATGAAATACCAGATATATATTTAATACTTCCTTTCATTCTAGGGTATTTCTCCACTTTATACAAAGAGTATAACACACATGATAATATAGATAGTCCTATTGCCATAGAACATGGAATAAGAAAGACTTAATTTTATAATCTAGTTCTAACAAAACACACACATGTAAAATAAGAACTGGGTGTGGTGGTATTGCAGATAGCTACATTAGGTAGAAATATAGTAGACATTCAGACCAGGCTGGGCCCTCGAGAGAGTCAGTGCAAAAGAAGAGAATGCATCAGGACTGTGGCTGGAGGTGCATCTGAAGATTAAAATTGCAATGGCTAGCTTTACATACTTCCCCAGGGATGAACAGAGGTTTGGGATTATTAGTGTCACCCTTGTGAGATTTCCCATTATCTCATTAGGAGTGGGTCATCCTCTCCCACCTACTGAGACTAAGACTAAGACTAAAACTATAAGACTAAAACTGCTAAGACTAAAGGCTAAAACCATAGATTACCAATCAATATTACCTAAGCAACCACACTTACAATCTTATTGGTTGATCATAATTTTGGCCCACATTGTATCTGCCTCATGGTTTTGTTCTACAAACTTCCTTTGAGAGGCAGGCTTGTTGGCAACATTTAGGACCCCTCTTGTCTCTCAGGAGTTATTCCTATTCTCCACTCCCTATTTCTTTCTTTTTTTTTTTTTTTTTTTTTTTTGGGTGGCACCAGGGATTGAACTCACAACCTCACGCCTGCCCAGCAGGTGCTTAAGTCACTCCAGGTCCTAGTTTTTTGAGGCAGGTTCGCATTATGTAACTCAGACAGGCCTTGTTCTCCTGTTGTAGCCCAAGCCTGCCTCAAACTCACAATGCTCCTCCTACCTCAGCCTCTTGAGTGCTGGGATTAAAGGCGTGGACCACCACGCCTGGCTCTAAATTGTCTTACTCTTAACCTCCATTGTTTCATAGAATTTATTCTTCTACTTTGGAGAATACAAAGTCAGCATATTCACATCTCGCATTTCCCCTATATCAGTGGTATATGCCAATCCCTGCATTTGGGAGGCAGGAAGATCACTATGAGTTCAAGGCTGTATCATGCATGGGCTATATGCAAATTTAATTATTCCTTTGTAGATTAGTCCCCAAGAGGATTCTTTCTGGGAAAAGATCGAGATTGGCACGCAATTTCCTTTTCAGTCTCTCCTCACTGTACCATGACCTCAGAGGCCTGGTCCAATATTACACAGTCAGGTCAAGGTCTTAATTCTGCCATTCCCAGACTCACTATCAATGACAAAACTGGGTCCATACAACATATTTTATGGAAATTAGCCCTACTTTTCATGTTGGATGGCTGCAGACTGGGCATCTGCAACTAGTAAATAGAGGAAAGGTAAAAGTAATACTACAAAGTCATAGATATATAATAGTAAGCATGTGTGTTTATGATTCTCATGTGCTGTTAATAAGGAGATAGAATGGCAGCAATATATGTTCTTATATACTAATTGTTATTTAACCCATTGTGTCATGCCTAAATACCTTTCTAGTGACTTCACATAGTTGCAATCATGGATAAGATGCCTGGGGTCTGGCTGCTGGTGAATTTGATGGACACTTGCTATCACTCCCCTACTTCCCTCTTGTTGCAAACTTTAATTAAGAGATTTACCAACCAAGCCAAGAGGATGATTGAATTAATTATTGCAGGAACAGTCTCTCTGGCACTCTTGATAGGCAGTGCAGCTGTTGGCTCTGTAGTGCTGGCCCAGGCAATACAGACTGCTTATTTCATAGACAATTGGACAAAAACTGCTGATGAGAGCTGGAAAATTCAACAAGAAATTGATGTAAAATTGCAAGACCAAGTAAATGTTTTAGAAATTCCTGTCCTTTGGATGGGAGATCAGATTGAAAGTTTGCAATTGCAGCAAGGCTTAAAATGTCACTATAACACATCTTGTTTTTGTCTCACTCCTTTAACATGTAATAAAAGTCAGTACCCTTGGGAGATGAATAAAAGACATGTACAAGGAGCTACCACCAGAACATTACTATGGATATAGATGCTCTTCAGAGAGAAGTGCTCTCCATGTCACTACAGATGGCCATCTTTGATTCCCAAATTAAGGATTGGGATAAATTTTGCTGATGCTACAGAACAGTTAAATCTATTTGTTTATTTCAGACACATTTATAGTTTTATATTGGAATTGGTGTACTCCTCCCTTTTAAAAATATATTTCTTCTCCTTAAAGTGTGTCATGCAGGAATCACAACCCAAGAATATTTAGAGGCCATGAAGCTATGGCTGACCTTGATCCAACTCTTACAAGGATCAAAATTCAGATAAAATTATAATTATTAAACTCACTGCTCCCTCTACAATGTAATGTCATTGACCTTCTCTTCTGTATGTTAAACAATTAAGGTTTGGAAACCAAAAACTAGAAAGATAGATGGGATGACAGGACTGCCAATATTTTGGTCCTGACTCTCCAAGGTCAACAAGAACCCAGGACATGAGGAAACCTTTTCTGTGACATCATACAACTCTGGTGAGTTACATGATCTCCTGACCAAGGAGACTGTTGAGCTACAGCAGATAAAAACACAACAAACAGTGTGCAAAAGGAGGCCTACTAGAGAAAAATCTTCAAAGCTTTCACAGAAAGCAACTTGGTCAAGCAAAAGCTGTGACTCATCCAGACAACTGACACTGACAGAAGAACTGAGAGGAGCCATACATGTTCTAAGGTAACTCCTGAGGAGACTTAACTGTCCTTGATAAATAGCAAGAGATTAATTTTTGTTAATATAGATCTCAATTTAACTTGGTCTTAAACATCCAGCAGAAAAGTATAACCAAATATCTATCTGTCTGTCTATATCTTCTTCTACTGGGATCTACCAGATCAACCCCATAAAAAGAGTTCAAAACTGGTAATCTTCAACAGGACTTCTGAGACCCATTAAATTAGCTCTCTGGTGGGGGTCCCTGACTACAGTCTCCCTTTACATTGACCTTCTCACCTTAAAGCAGTTAAGATCAAAATTACATCCAATCTCCCCCAACACCAGTTGGGGATAGCTCTTCAGAGGAAAAATATAGGCAGTTAAGTTAACTACAAATATTCCAGGCAGTTAGACAGGGGTGTGCTTTGTCTTGGTTACTTTTCTCTTGTTGCTGGGACAAAATACCTGATACCCAAAATGAAGGAAGGAAAGGTTTATTTAGCTCACTATTTGTGGAGGTTTCAGTCCATAATCAGCTGGCTCCAAGGCAGGGTGGCATGGAACCAGCGCAACACTTCAAGGCAGCAGCTAGCAAAAGAAGCCAGAACAAAAGGAGTTAAAGTGCAAGCCTCTTTTCCTCCCTTATATTGTACACAGGCCACCCCCCCGCCCCCCACTCCACGGGGAGTGTAGCACTCACACCACTCTGTAAGGAAGGATCCTGGCTCCCTGCTGAGTCTCTTAGTTAAATTTCTAAACTTCTCAAATTGACACAATGTATCAACCATAACAGGCCTTCAGCACTAAAGACACTTATGGTCAAAGACACATTCACCATGATTTGGGACAATAAAGTGCAACGTATATACCATTGTTGCCCCCTGATTGATGTATTTGAAATTCTATTTTTTTGTTTTCTTTTCTCTTTGAAATAAAATGGATTTAAAAAATAAATAAATAAAAACCCCAAAAAACAAAGACACACTCACCAAATGTCAGGCTTTAAGAAAAAAAGCACTTCAATCTATTAAAAATGAATTAAATAAACAAAAAGGGGAAATATTGTTACAATATGGTTACCTCGAAAACATACTTAGACCTTGATACTTAAAAAAAAACCCAACTTTTAAAAATTTGGCTGAGTATATAGTTAATAACGTGAGGTCGAGGCTAGGCTTGTATGTTTACAGACAAAAACCAAAAATGAGATACAGTATGTGAATTTCCTGTTCCAGAATATTTTTTTCTTCCTGCGTCCCTCCTTTTGTCCTTTCTATAAAATAATCTACACTCTTGTGTTCTGGCTGCCTGCAGTCGGGTGACGGCGAATCTTACGGTAGGAAACTGCAGATCAAACAAACACACTCAGTTCCGCCTCTGGAATCCCGAGCCGCTTTAAGTCCAAACCCAGGGTAGGCGTCTCCGCAGCGCGGGAGCCTGGGATTGGCTCTGAGGGCCGCCCCATCGGTCAATGAGGCGCGGGGGCGTTGCCCCAGGGTGCGGCTCCGGCCTCTAAGTGAAGCACCCTCCGCTGGCCCCGCCCCGCCCGACGCTGTCAGCTCGAGCAGCTCTGCATTTTCCTCCACTGCGGTCTACTGGCCCGGGTTCAGGCCGGATCCTCCCCGGGACCTCCGCTTCTCTTAGAGCGCGCTGTCAGACGGGAAGGGGCGCCCTGCAGCCTTTAGACGAAGAAACCCAGCAGCCTCGGGTGGCCTGGCGTGTGCCCCAGGTCGGGGATGGGGACGGTAGGGGTGGGTTGCTGTTGTAGGGAGGCGGCCTGGCCTCGTGTGCAGCCGTGGGGACGGGAGGGGACAGGGATGGGCCGTGGGTGTCGCCGGGGACCCCCGTATTTAGCCCCTGTCGTTGGGGATACTCCATAACAGAGTTTGCGTAGCTTCCACGCTCATCTTCCTAGTTTGTGGCCAGTTTGAGAAGGGCGTATCTTTTCTAATCCTTCTACATAAATCAGAGTTAATTTAGCTGCTAGTGCAGGAGGGGCTGTGGGAAGTGAAAAGTTCTAAGACGACCCAGCTGTCGGGTTAACCCGAGGACACATTTCCTGGGAAGTCTCCAAGGCCGCGTGCAGAGGGAATGTGCAGATAACAAGTCTGTGTCGGTTGGGAGAATCGGGCAGTTCGTTGGTAGTCTTAGACATCAGAGGTTATTATGTGTCTCGTTGACCTTGCTAACCTTTTACTTTAATTCCAGAGTTCAAAACTGCACCTGCCCATAATACCAGCATTCTGGGAGGCTGAGGCAGGGGGATCAAGCCTAGTCTTAGTCACTTAACAACCTAGTGGGACTGTCTCAAAATTAAAAAAAAATTAAAAAGGGCTGGGGATGTAGTGCAGTTCAATCCCTAGTACTAAAAGGAAAAAAAGTGAAGATTTTTTATGTTAGGGAACATCAAAAAATCTGATATTCAATGATGTTATGAAAATGACACTACTACTCTAGGCCAGGAGATTAAAAACAACTATAATTGTGAAAGAGCCTGTGAAAAAATAGGCAAAGTAAACAGAGCTCATGGAAGGATCTTGGCTTTTAAGACAGTTATGAAATATATGTGGTGTAATGTCTAAGGACCTGACTCTTCACTGTTATTCATACCATACATGTTCTAATGTTAACATATTGATAATCAGTTTTTAAAAAACATATATGTTAAAAGAAGTACAATACAATAGACTACCAACATTGAGAGAAGGCATGTGCTTAAATAAATGAAGAAATTCTTAGACCAAAATAAAGCAAAACCAAAAATTAACCAAAATAGGCATTTTTTTTTTTTTTTGGTCTTTTTGAGACAGGGTCTTGCTATTCAGTTCAGGCTGGCCTTGAACTCACTTTGTAGCCCAGGCTGGCCTCAAACTCACAGCAATCTTCTTGCCTCAGCCTCCTCAGTGCTGGGATTGCAGGCATGCTTCACCATGCCAGGCTCAAAATCTGCATTCTTGAAATCTCCCAGACAGAACATTACTGCAAGATACAGAAATGATTGTGTGTACCCCTCTTGGCCTTTAACAAAATAAACACATTTTTAAAAGTTGCTTTGCTTACTGCAAGGCAGAGGTAAGTTACTATTTGTGACAGTAAGCTACTATTTTGTACTCCCCTCTCAGAACATTGGCACTTTGTTTGATTCTGAAGATCTAAATAGTTCTGAGCAGCCTGGCAGTTAGAACTCTATGCCTGCTTTTACAAACTATGTTTTATAATAATTATAAAAGCATTTACAGGGCTGGGGATATAGCTTAGTGACACAGCACCTGCCTGGCAAGTGTGAGGTCCTGAGTTTGATTCCCAGGACCAAAAAAAAAAAGCATTTTCAAGCCATTTGTGGTGACATAGGCCCGTAAGCTCAGCATCAGGAGGCTGTGATGAGAGGATTTCGAGTTTGAGGCCAGTCTAGGCTATCTAGTGAGTTCAAAGCCAGACTGAACCATATAGCATGAACTTGTCTCAAACCCCAGCACG
>RJWM01039024.1:0-16376 GCA_004363535.1 Dasyprocta punctata | reverse complement strand
CTCGGCTCCTACATAGAACCCTCAACCCACTGCACAGCTCCTTCACCCTGCTGGCATAGACTTTCTGGTTCCACCGCTGACCTGTGGCCTTCCCAGCACAGAACCGTAAATAAACTGGCATGAGCCCTTATTGGGGGCTCTTAGATTCCCAGTTGGTACTGTGGGAGGCATTGTCATGCATTTGGGTCTCTAGTGGGACCCTTGCATGATACTGCTGTGGGATCCAGGCCCTCGGCTATCCTGGGTCTTAGTACTGTGGAAGGATTTTCCTGCACTGTCTTGTGTTTTACTTTGGGTGATTATTATAAAACAGTATTACAAACTTTGTGTCCTGTATGTAGTTGTTCTCCCTGTAACCCCTGACTACAACACTGCCTTAATATGTAGATCCTTGATCCATTTTGACTTTAGTTTAATGCATGGTGATAAACAAGGATCTAGTTTTAGTCTTTGCCATGTAGAGAACCAGTTTTTCCAGCACCACTTATTAAAGAGGATATCTTTCTTCCAGTGAACATGTTTGGTCCCTTTGTCAAAGATAAGGTGGCTGAGTGTGTTTGCAGTTGTGTCTGCATCTTCTAATCTGTTCCACTGATCCTCAGGTAAGTTTCTTTTTTTTTTTTTTTGCCAATACCATGCTGATCTTACCACAGTAACTTTGTACTATAATTATCTAATTTCCATGTGTTTATAGTTTTTGTGGTTTCTTTTGCCATTAATTTTCAATTTCATTACACTATGTTCAGATAATATACATGGGATAATTACAATTCCTGTGCATTTACTTAAGCATATTCTATGGGCTAATATGTGGTCTATTTTATATAATGTCCCATGCAGCTAAGAAGAATGTGTATTCTGATGATGTTGGGTGGAACACTCTGAAAACATCTACTGAGTCTACTTTTCCACAGGTTTTGTTCAGCTCTGATATTTCTTTGCTGAATTTTTGGTCTAGTTGATCTATCTCTTTGTGACAATGTGGTATTAAAGTCTCCCATTGCAATTGTATTATTGATTATTTGATTTTTCGTGTCTATTAATAATTGTCATATGGGTACTCCCATATTTGGTACATAGATATTTATGATTTCATCTCTTCCTCTTCAAGTTTTCCCCTAACAAGTATGTAGTGACCTTCTTTATCTCTTTTGATCATTCTTAGTTTGAAGTTCATGTTGTCTGCAAATAGCTACCCCTCCTTCTTTCTGAGTTCCTGATGTATGGAAGATTGTTTTTCATCCTTTGACTTCCAATCTATGAATTTCTTTTTGAGTTAAATGTATTTCTTGTATACAGCAGACTGTTGGATCTTGTTTCTTGATCCATTCTGCTAGTCTATTTCTTTTGATTGGTGAACTGAGACCATTTATATTGACAGTTGTAACTGATACATACTGGATTATCTTTGTCATATTATTCTCCTGCTGTTGTTTCCCTGCTTTTCCACTCTGTTAATTAAATGCCCTTCCTGGTGGTTTTCTTCTGTTGTTATTCTTGAAATTGTGGTCATTCTTATCTCTGTCTAGAATAGTTTTCACTATTCTTTGTAGGGTTGGTTTAGTGTTTGTGCATTTCTTCAGTTGTTCTTTATCATGAAAGTATCTTATTTTTCCATTAATTTTGAATGACAGTTTTGCGGAGTACATCAACCTGGGTTAGAAGCTGTTTTCTTTCAGGACTTGAAATATTTTACTCCAAGACAAAAAGCAAAAGAGACAAATGACTAGACTAGATGCACAACAGTAACATTTTAGGTTTACAAAACAGGAAGATAGAAACAACAATGGTTGCAATATTGCATATCGTTATCTTCAAAATGGTTGTTTACATTAACAGATATAGACATGTAAAATTGATCTAATCATATGAGTATTAACTGTTCTTTCTCAATAACTAATACATTCAGCACTATGTTTGTTTTAGTCATCTTACATATACATGTATACAGATTTATATATTTCCCTTTCCCTTCCCTCTTTCCCCCTTTTCCCTTCCCAATTACTTTTGCTCTTCGAGCTGTTTTTACCCTTACATAGTATTTATTATAGATTTTGGATCATATATACTTTTTCAGTTTCTTACACTTGGGAGACAATACAGTATTCACATATGTGGGTTTGATTTATCTCACTTATGAGTATGGTCTCAAGTCGTGTCCATTTACTTATAAAAGTCTCGCTGCGATCTTTCTTAACAGCTGAGTAGTACTCCATTGTATAAAAATACTACATCTTTTTTATCCATTCTTTGATTGATGGGCACTTGGGTTGTTTCCAAGATCTGGGTATTACAAATTGGGTTGCTATAAACATGGGTGCACAGGTATCACTGTGGTATGATGTTTTCAATTCTTCTGGGAAAATGCCCAGAAGAGGGATAGCTGGGTTGAATGGGATCTCTAATCCAAGCTTCTTGAGGAATCTCCACACTGACTTCCACAGTGGTTGCACCAGTCTACACTCCCACCAACAGTGGAGAAGAGTTCATTTTTCCCCACAACCCCTCCAGGATTTGTTGTTGGTTGATTTTTTAATCTTGGCCATTCTTTCTGGAGTGAGATGGAATCTCAGTGTTGTTTTAATTTGCATTTCCCAAATGACCATTGATGCTGGTCATTTCATGACCATTTCATATATTATATTGCCATTTGTATTTCTTTCTCTGAGAAGTGTGTATTCATCTCAGATGCCCATTTTGGATTGGGTCTTTGAATTTTAGGGGCCTGATTTCTTCTAATTCTTTATATGTTTTAGATAGGAGTCCTTTGTTTGATGGACAATTGGCTAAGATATTTTCCCAATTGGTGGGTTTTCTTTTCACTCTGTTGGAGATTTCCTTAGACACGCAAAAACTTTTTGGTAAGATGAGATCCCAGTTGTTGATTCTGGGAAGTGTTTCCCGTGCAATTTGATTTTTGTTCATGAACTCTCTGCCTACTCCTATGTCATCAAGATTTTTACCTACTGTGTCTTCTAGTAAGTTTAGGGTCTCTGTTTTAATATTCAGATCTTTGATCCATTTTAACTTTATTTTAGTGCATGGTGCTAGGCATGGTTCTATTTTTAGCTTACAACATATAGAAAGCCAGTTTTTCCAGCACCATTTGTTAAAGAGGCTATCTTTCTTCTAATGTACATGTTTGGCCCCTTTGTCAAAGATGAGGTGGCTAAGTGTGTTTGTAGTTGTGGCTGTATTTTCTAATCTATTCCATTGATCCTCAGGTCTGTTTTGATTCCAGTACCATGCTGATTTTATCACAGTAACTTTTTTCAAGTCAGGGATTGTGATGCCTCCTGCCTTCCCTTTGTTGCCCAGAATTGCCTTTGCTATTCTAGGTCTTTTCTGGTTCCAGATAATTTTCAGGAATGCTTTCTCTAGCTCTGTGAGGTAGGCAAGTGGTATTTTGATTGGGATTGCATTAAATCTGTATAATAATTTTGAGAGAAAGGCCATTTTCACGATGTTTGTTCTTCCTATCCATGAACAGGGAATATCTTTCCATTTTCTGAAATCTTCTTCGATTTCCTTCTTTAGAGTAATGTAATTTTCACTGTATAGATCTTTTACTTCCTTTGTTAGATTGATTCCTAAGTATTTCATGTTTTTGGATGTTATAGTGAAGGTTGTGGTTTCCCTTGTTTCTCTCTCAGTGACTTTGTTGTTTGTGTACAGGAATGCTATTGATTTTTGAGTGTTCATCTTATATCCAGCAACTTTACTGGAATTAGTTATTACTTCTAGAAGTCCGCTAATGGATTTTTGGGGGTCTTCTATGTAGAGTATCATATCATCTGCAAATAATGGTAATTTCACTTCTTCCTTTCCTATCATTATTCCCTTTATTTCTTTCTCTTGTCTAATTGCTCTGGCTAGTATTTCCAGAACTCTATTGAATAGGCGTGGTGATAATGGACATCCTTGTCTTGTTCCTGATTTTAGGTTGAAAGTTTTCAGTTTTTCTCCATTTAGTAAGATGTTGGCTGTTCGTTTATGATATACAGCTTTTATCAGGTTGAGGTAGAGACCATCTATTCTAATTTTCTGTAGGGTTTTTATCATGAATGGGTGTTGGATTTTGTCAAAAGCTTTTTCTGCATCTATTGAGATGATCATGTGGTTCTTGTCCTTGGCCCTGTTGATATGGTGTATTACATGTATTGATTTGCGTATGTTGGACCATTCCTGCATTCCTGGGATGAATTCCACTTGATCATGGTGTATAATGTTTCTGATAACTTTCTGTATTCTATTTGCCAGTATTTTATTGAGGATTTTTGCATCTATGTTCATGAGGGAGATTGGCCTGTAATTTTCTTTTTTGGTTTGGTCTTTCTCTAGATTTGATATTAAGGTAATACTTGTTTCCAGGAATGAGTTAGGGAGACTTGCTTCCCCTTCAATTTCATTGAAGAGTTTGAGGAGTGTTGGCATTAAGTCTTCCCTAAATTTCTTGTAGAATTCAGCAGTGAATCCATCAGGGCCCGGGCTTTTCTTTGTTGGTAGGGTCCTAATTACATTTTCAATTTCATTCGCTGAAATTGGGTTATTCAGCAGCTTTACATCTTCTTGATTCAGTTTGCTAATTCATAGATTTCTAGGAATCTGTCCATTTCTTCTGTGTTATCGAATCTATGTGAGTAAAGGTTTTCGTAGTAGGTGTTGATGATCTTCTGTATTTCCACAGGGTCTATCATGATTTTACCCTTTTCACTGGTTATTGCATGAATCTGAGTTATTTCTTTCCTCTTTTTGATAAGGTTGGCTAGGGGTTTATCAATTTTATTTGCTCTTTCAAAGAAAGAACTCTTTGATTCATTAATTCTTTGTATTGTTTTCTTAGTCTCAATTGCATTAATTTCTGCCCTAATCTTTATGATTTCCTTCCTTCTTTGGGCTTTGGACTTTACTTGCTCTTCTTTTTCTAGAAGTTTGAGGTGCAGCATTAGGTTGTTTATGTGTGTTCTTTCCATTTTTCTGATATGAGAGTTTAGTACTATAAATTTCCCTCTGAGAACTGCTTTCATTGTATCCCACAGGTTCCAGTAATTTGTATTGCATTTTTCATTCAACAGTCGATATTGTTTAATTTCTTCTTTAACTTCTTTTGTGACCCATTGGTTATTTAGGAGAGTATTATTTAATTTCCATGTGTTTATGTGGTTATTGTAGGTTTTTTCATCATTCATTTCCAATTTTACTGCCCTATGGTCAGATAATATGCATGGAATTATTTCAGTTCCTTTGCATTTACTTAAGCATGTTTTGTGAAGCAGCATATGATCTATTTTAGAGAATGACCCATGAGCAGCTGAGAGGAATGTATATTCTGATGTTGATGGGTGGAATACTCGGTACACATCTACTAGGTCCATTTGTTTACAAGTTTGATTCAGTTTTGTTATTTCTTTGCTAATGTTTTGCTTGGTTGATCTTTCTCTCTGTGACAGTGGGGTGTTAAGGTCCCCTGTTATAACTGTATTTTTGTTTATTTGGGTTTTCATGTCTATTAAGAATTGTCTTACATAGTTGGGTGGTCCCATATTTGGTGCATATATATTCATGATTGTCATCTCTTCCTCTTGAAGTTTTCCCCTAACAAGTATGTAGTGACCTTCTTTATCTCTTTTGATCATTTTTGGTTTGAAGTTCATATTATCTGCAAACATAATAGCTACCCCTGCTTTTTTCTGGGTTCCTGTTGCATGGAGTATTATTTTCCAGCCTTTGATTTTTAGTCTGTGAATTTCCTTTTGAGTGCAATGTGTTTCTTGTACACAGCCTATTGTTGGGTTTTGCTTCTTAACCCAGTCTGCTAGTCTGTTTCTTTTTATTGGTGAGTTGAGACCATTTACATTGATTGATCTAACTGATATGTACTGGCTCATCCCTATCATGATATCTTTCTATTGTTGGTTTTCTACATTTTCTGTTTAATTTTTTGCCCTGCTTAGTGGTTTCCTTTTGTTGTTGTTCTTAAGATTGTATCTATCTTTGTCTCTTTCTAGAGTGTCTTTCAGTACTCTTTGTAGTGTTGGTTGGCGTCCCTAAATTTCTTCAGTTGTTCTTTGTCACGAAAGTATCTTATTTCTCCATCAATTTTTAAGGATAGTTTTGCAGGGTACATCAATCTGGGTTGAAAGTTGTTTTCTTTCAGGATTCAAAATACTTCACTCCAAGCTCTTCTTGACTTAAAAGTTTGTTTTGAGAAGTCTGCCATGATTCTGATAGGCTTTCCTTCATAGGTGATCTGTTTCTTTTCTCTGACAGCTTTTAGTATTTTGTTCTTGTGCTGTATTTCTGATACTCTTATTATTATATGTCTGGGTGAGGATTTATTTTGGTTGTGGTTAATTGGGGTTCTGTGTGCCTCAGTTACCGGTATTTCAGATTCTATTCCCATGTTTGGAAAGTTTTTTGCTATTATTTCTGTGGATAGTCTTCGCAGGTCATTAGTATTGAGCCCTGCTCTTTCATTTATGCCTATTAATCTTACGTTATTTCTCTTGGCATCATCTTGCAGCTGCTGAATTGTTGTTTCTTGGTTCCTTACTATTTTTAAGAGATCTTTTCTTTCATGGCCATAAGCTCCCAAGCTGTCTTCAAGATCTGAGATTCTATCTTCAGCTTCATTCAAGTGGTTTTTCAAACTTTCCATGGAATTTTTCATTTCCTACATTTCCCTTTGAATCTGTTTCATGCATTCTGTTTGTGTCTTATATTGTTCATTCAAAGTTTCCATCATTTTCTTATGTTCTTCTATTTTATCTTGCTGTTCTTTAGATACATACAACATTTCTTTCCTAATGATTGTCATTTCATTTTTTAGCTGAGAGATTGTTTCTGATTGGAGTTTCTCTGTAGCTTCATCAAGCTGTTTCTTTCCTGCATTTGCTATCATTTCAGAAAGTTCAGTTGTGTGACTCCCACTGTCTTCCATTTCAGTGTCTCTTGGGTTTGTACTCAGTGGGCTGGGGGATTGTGACTGCCTCTTGGTCTTTCATTTTGTCATTTTCTTCTGGAACCTGTGTGGCTCTGTGTCCTGTGAGGCTGACTGGGTGTTCCCCTGGTGGTTTGCTCTGAGTAACGGGACCAGATAGAGCTGGATCCTCTCTACAGCTAGTGAGGGTGCACTTCCAGAGTGTTCTGCTGAAGCCTCTGCCTTTCTGGATGGGGGCCGAGACCTCCTGGACCCAGGCAGCTAGGTGGAGTGTAACCTGGAGTGTGGTGCCACCTGGACCCTGAGTCTGGCTGCAAGGAGTTCAGAGCCTCTGGGGTGCCAGGCAAGCCCCAGGCCTACAGTGCCAAGGCCTTGCTCCTGGCTGGGTGGACTCGCAACCTCTAGGACCCACTGCACCAGCCCCTCCACTGAACAATGGAGCTCACACCTTGCACTCTGATGGGCAGAGCCCAAGCTCTCTAAGGCCTTGCAGCTATGCTGGTCAGTCCCTGATGAGCAGCTCTGGGGTCCTGGGCTGGGCTGGGCTTAGTACCTCTGTGTCCTTTGAGGTTGGCTGGGCATTCCCCTGGTGGTTTGCACTGAGTTGTGGGACCGGGTAGAGCTGGATCCTATGTGCAGCTAGTGAGGGTGCACTCCCGGAGTGTCTCCAAGTTCTTCTTGACTTGAGGGTTTTTCTTGAGAAGTCTGCCATGATTCTGATGGGTTTCCCTTTATAGGTGATCTATTTCTTCTCTCTAACAGCTTTTACTATTCTGTTCTTGTGCTAAATTTCTGGAATCTTGATTTTTGTATGTCTTGATATAGTTTTTATTTGATCATGTCTGTTTCAAGTTCTATATACGTCATTTATTTATGTGTCAAATTCTTTAGCTAAGCTTGGGTAGTTTTCTGCCATTATTTCTGTGAATACTTTTTTTATTGCATTTGTGCTGTCTCCAGTTTTCTCATTAACCCCAACCAATCTTTTTTTTTTTTCAGCACCAAGGATTGAACTCACAACCTCATGCCTGTCAGACAGGTGCTTAAGTCACTGAGCCAAACTCCCGGCCCTAGTTTTTTGAGGCAGGGTCGCACTGTGTAGCTCAGGCCAGTCTTGTGCTCATGCTATAGCCCACGCTGGCCTTGAACTCACAATGCTCCTCCTACCTCAGCTTCCTGAGTGCTGGGATTAAAGCCGTGAGCCACCAAGCCCAGTTACCCCAATCAATCTTATGTTATTCTTCTTTGCCTCATTTTGTGGCTGTTGAATTTATTTTTCATGGTCTCCTGCTATTGTTAAAGTGTCTTTCTTTTTGTGATTACTAGCTGCAATTCTGTCTTCATAATTCGAAATTCTATCCTTTCATTCAATCTGTTGCATGTACTTTCAATAGACATTTTAATCTCTTGGATTTCTGTTCAGATCTGTTTCATGGATTCTAGTCCTTTCCTATGTTGGGCACTTTTAATTTCCATCATTTTTCTAAGCTTAACTATTCTTTTATCTGTGTCTTCTCTAATAGCTTTGATTTTAAGCATAATACTTTTTGTACCTGAAAGATTACTTTCTTTGTAGCCTTTTCCACTTGTTTTTTTTTCAGTTCTGTTGCTATCATTTCAGAAAGTACAGATGACTTCCAATTTTGTCTATCTCATTGAATTCTTCACTTGTCCTGGGTGTCAGGGCTTGCATTTTGCTTCTGCATCTTGTCATTTTCTATTTTGTCCTTTTTATTTTATTTTGTTTTCTATGTTGGTGCTTGCTGATTTCTTATGATAGATAGCTTTATCACTAGTTTGTTCTTCAGGGATGTCCTCTACATTTAGGTGGTTCTTTATAGCTATCCCAAGAAATGACCTTCCCAATTTGTAAAGGATGCAAAGTTACAATTTGGCTCACCACCCAATCCTGTGATACTGGGCTGTGGTGATGATTATGTCCTCATACAATCACAGCATTATCATACAGGGGAGAAAAACTGATTATAACATGTAAGACATCCTGGCTAAAGTAGTACAGTTAGTAATAACGATAGTTTCAAGTACAGCTTAACTGCTGACAAACTATGGCAACCATTAACCTCCTACCTCCAACCACAGGAGCAAACTCTAAAGTTATATAGCAAAATCAGACATAGCATGTACTTGCACTCAGTGATTTTTCCTCTTAGTGGAGTAATTTTATCCTTTTGTGGGCAGTGGGAGGGAGGTTAAGATGGGTGAGAGAGAGGATAAAGTGATTAATAAGGTCAAATACAGTAGAGTCAAGGCTGAAGGTCAAAGGATGATCACCTGAGTTTTGGAAAACTGGAGGACACGGGGGAACAAATGAAATAAAGTGTGAAGGAATAATCAGAAAGGGAAGTGTATTGGGTATACTATGTACCCCCAAGTCCTCATATAATTTTGAAGGGGCTGAGTTTTTGGTTTGTTATTGGTTTGTTGTCTAGCGCTGGGATTGGTACACACCCAGGGGTGGAGCTGAGATACAGTGTAAGGGAAGGTGGGTCTTCCCCTTCCACCTTCTCTCTCTCTCGCCAGCGTGCCTTGTGGCTTGCAGCCACCATGAACGGTAGCCCCACCACCCCATGCTGACTTGGAGCCAACTAATGGACTGAAACTCCCAAGAAACTGTAAGAATAAACATTTCCTTCCCTAATTTTGGGCATCAGGTATTTTGTCTTGGCAACGAGTAAAAAGTAACTAAGACAGAAAGAGACAAGTTTACTCACTTAAAAGTTTAAATTCAAGAAATAATTGAGGAAAGAGAAAAAGAAGGTCAATGGAAGGAAATGGAAAAAGAAGATATGAAACCTAAACAGTGAAGAGAAGAAGGAAGAAAGAGGAGAATGTAAAGAAAACAAAAGAAAGACAGAAAGAAAGAATAAAAGGAGACCAGAGAAAGGTTGTGGGGAAGCACCACCACGTTAGATCCTAGAAATGTGCAGGGTATGGAGCTGATCTTGGCCTCTGGATGTGGGGGCTGGGACTGGTCTTCTGTTGGTGGAATTCTCCAAGCCCAACACTGCTGCTCTTCACTGCTGCTTCAGATTCTTCCATGTTGCTGCTCTCACTGATTACTCTGCCCACCAAAGACATGTGTGTGTTTTTGTGTGTGCAGCCAGGCTGTTTTGGGCCTCCATTTGTTGGTTGGTCCAACTGCCAAAGGCGTGTGTATACCTGGTGCCCAGGACCTGGTTGTCTTGGCTCTCCTCCCATATCTTTTTTATCCATTCCTTGCTTGATGGGTATTTGTGTTGTTCCCAGGATTTAATTGTTATGAATCGTGCTGTTGTAAACATGGGTGCACATATTGCTGTGGTATGATGTTTTTAGTTCTTCTGGGGAGATAAGCAGAAGGGGAATAGCTAGGTCGAATTGGACCTCTAACCCTAGCTTTTTGAGGAATCTCCATGCTGATTTCCACAGTAGTTGCACCAGTCTGCACTCCCACCAACAGTGCAGAAGAGTTCGTTTTTCTCCACTTTCCATCCAGCATTTGCTATTGGTTGATTTCTTGATGGTAGCCATTCTTTCAGGAGTGAGATAAAATCTCAGGTTTGTTTTGATTTACATGTCTCGAATGACTAACGATATTGAATGTTTTTTCATATATTTATTTGCCATTTGTATTTCTTTATCTGAGAAGTGTATATTCATCTCTGATGCCCAGGTTTGGTTTGAATCTTTGAATTTGGGGGGTCTGAGTTTTCAGGACACTTTATATTGCTAGGGTGTTTTAAAAAGAACTTCGGCAGATGCGTAACTGTATTGTGGTTCAGTTTTTTGCACAATTGTGTTCCCGTTAACACGTTGGACAATGAGTCTCCTGATACCTGAAAGGATTTGGGGAATACCATGTATCATAGGTAACTGCTAACTCAGCTTGGCTTTTTGTACCAGTGCCTCACCATTCTGTCATATTCATAAGCCCTTTGGGCAATGAGGTGTGAATGCATAGATCTCACTGCTGATGAATCAGGGCCTAGTTGCCTTTTGGACCTCTTTCCTTTTTAGTACATTGAATTGATAATATGGAAGATATGAAGGTGGAGTCAATTTTTCTTTCATCTTTGAAATGTTTATATTAACACTAATAAATACATTACTTAAATATGTCAATTTCATGACATTTTTAAACATTTGAGAATATTGTAGCACACAAGATTTTTTTTTATTTATTTAAGAGAAAAAAGACACAGAAAAGAAAAACAAAAAGCAAAAGAGACAAACGACAACAACAAATCCAATACAATAACAGTATAGATTTACAAAACAAGAGGATAGGAATTTGATTGTAATATTGCATATTGTTACCTTCAGGAAGGTTGCTTAGATTAACAGATACATACATGTAAAATTGATCTAATCACATGAGTATTAACTGCCCTTCTCCAATAACTAATATGTTTAGTAGTATAGTCCTTTTAGTTCTTGTGTGTGTGTGTGTGTATATATATATTTATGTCTTTTTCCTTTTCCCTTCCTTCTTTCCTCCTTTCCCCTATCCCAATTACTTTTCCTCTTTGAGTAGTTTCTTACCCTTATATAGTAATTATTGTAGATTTTGGATCATATATACTTTTTCTGTTTCTTATACTAGGGAGACAATACAGTATTTACACATGCAAGTTTGATTTATTTCACTTATAAGTATGGCCTCAAGTTGTGTCCATTTACTTATAAAAGTCTCAATGCAATCTTTCTTTATAGCTGAGTAGTGCTCCACTGTATAAAAATACCACATCTTTTTTATCCATTCCTTGACTGATGGGCACTTGGGTTGTTTCAGAGATTTGGCTATTACAAAATGTGTTGCTATAAACATGGGTGCACAAATATCGTTGTGGTATGATGCTTTCAATTATTCTGGAAAAATACCCAGAAGTGGGATAGCTGGGTCAAATGTCATCTCTAATCCTAGCTTCTTAAGGAATCCCCACACTGATTACCATAGCCTACATTCCCACCAACAGTGGAAAGGAAATCTTTTCCCCACATTTCCTCCAGAATTTGTTATTGGTTGATTTCTTGATGGTAGTCATTCTTTCTGGGGTGAGATGGAACCTCGGTGTTTTAATTTGCATTTCTCAAATGACCATTAATGTTGAACATTTTTTCATATATTTATTTGCCATTTGTATTTCTTCATCTGAGAAGTATGTATTCATCTCAAATGCCCATTTTTGGATTGGGTCCTTGAATTTTGGAGGCCTGATCTTTTTTTAATTCTTTATGTATTTTAGATAGAAATCCTTTGTCTGAGGGACACTTGGCTAAGATATTTTCCCAATTCATGGATATTCTTTTCACTCGGTTGGAGATTTCCTTTGACATGCAAAAACTTTTTAATAAGACGAGATCCCAGTTGTTGATTCTGGGGAGTATTTCCCATGCAGTTTGATTTTTGTTCATGAACTCTCTGCCTGCTCCTATGTTGTCAAGATTTTTACCTACTTTGTTTTCCAGCATATTTAGTGTCTCTGCTTTAATATTTAGATCTTTGATCAATTTTGACTTTGGTTTAGTGCATGGTGATAGACATGGATCCAGTTTTAGTTATGGATCTAATTTTAGTTGAAGATTTTCAATAAATTTAATCGTAAGTTCTTTTAGTAGCATGTTTCTATGCTAGGAACATGATAAAATAAAAGCAAATCTGTGCTTTTAGGGAAGATTTCTGAATTTCATAAAGAAGTTAGAAACTCTGCTGAATGAATGGCTGCATTTTTCTGCATCTATTTGGACTGTTGTAACAAATGTGTGAAACCACATCGTCTGCTGTGAGTCAAATACTGCTCTCTAGGGGAAGCAATATTCACACATTCTCCTTTTGAAGAGCAAGAAGGGGAAGAGAGTGTTTCCCTTTTTCTTAATAGAATATATGTTTGCATTCAGTAGATTTGGAAATGAAACTGAGAGCTCATTTTTCTGTACCCCAACTTCTCATGCTTTTTGGCTCCATATATTCATCTTGTCAAGGAGCTTTTAAAGACTAGTCCTTATTTTGCGATATCATCCTCAGGCAAGAAGTAAACTGTGAAGTTCTCTGTCGATCTTTGATTTAAAACACTTGGAATGCATTTGGTGTATTTTTGCTGGTGTTTATGTGACTATATTTTAAAAATAGGGTGTTAAATTCTATTTTCATTTAAGTAACTTTAAAACATCTCTTGTGGGTTAGTTGCTAGCAGCATCTCATTGAAGACCTGAATGGGGAGACCTCCCTTTCATTAGTGAGTAGTCAATTTACTCACCAAATTTTACTAAGCATTTCTCCAATATTAATATATCCACATAGGCATTTTAATATAATCTTTCCTAGCATTAACCTGTTAACAGTAGTGGATGATATTTTATAGAGGAAAATGACCATAATTATGAACATGAATTTGACATAGCTAGAATCCATTGAATGGCATTTCATCACTTCTCTGTTATTATCTTGATAGATGAACTTCGACAAGATAACCAATATTATGTTGAGGTTATTCTAATTTTTTGTGTGAGAAAGAGAATGACATGTGACAGTTAATCTTTATATTGTCAGGCTAGATATCATGGGGGAAGAGGATTGGCCAGCTAGACAGATTTTCATAGGGAAGCAATAGTTTGATCAAGTTTCTATATCCTAGACCAGTGATGGTGAATCTTTTCAAGACAAGGGCACAAATTACAACTCCAAACCCACTTATTTATCAAAGTGCTAATACTGCAGTTAAACCCTGAATACTGAGGTTTTAGTTTAATGCACTGGATTATGACTGAGTTGGGATTCAAAACTAGTTCTGCCTGACTAAAATCTTGTGCCTTCTAACATTTATCCTTCTTACTTCACTTTCAGAGGTAACTAATTTGTCTAAGTTTTGTGAGACCTCTACTTTCCTCTTCAATCTGAATTACAGTAGAAGTCATATTTTGCAATAAAAAGCATGTAATACAGAGTCTTCATATCAGTGTGCCACATGTTATATATATTTAATGATTATTTAGTATTAATGTGTTTCAGATATAGTTGAACATGACTTGACATACACAATTTTGTTCATTCCTTGGTGCAATTAATATTTGAAGTTGATAGTGCTATTATGAGTAGTGTACTTTCAAGGAGATTGAGTAACAGAGTAGTTAAAGAGCTCCTTAAAGTGACATAAGCTATGCCTCAAACCTATAATGTCTGACCAAGTTTAATTCTTACCTATTAAAGTGTACTGCCTCTTTATTTAACAGAAATTTTACAACTCAAAATCCCCAAATCACATTGCCTGAATTTTTTAGCATCGAAATTTCGTTCAATAGATTCTGTACCTACTTTATGCTGATGCAGTGCTAGGCAAACTGCAATAATAAATAAGTCATTTTCTTTAAAAAAAAAAAAGGATAGACATGTAAGTGACATAACCATAACACAAAGTGATTAGTAAGAAGATCTATGGTGCCATGGGATTCCAGAGGAGGAGCAAATTAAATCTGCCTGAGCAGGGGGATGAGAGGGCACTGCCCGGAGGAAGTGAGAAGGGATCAATGAGGTGAGGCCTGAAGTAAAAGGATCAGGCAGGCAGCGGAGAGGCACCAGGAAAGAGAAATCTCCTGTTAGGCTGCAGCAAGAGGCCTGGAGGCAACGAAGCAGAGGGATTATTACAGAAAAAATTGATAGGGGTTGCTGGAGAAAGCCAGAGGAAGGAGCTGGGGAAGTGCGAGAAACCAAGATTAAAAAGCCAAACTGGGACCAGAATCTGGAGAGCCTCTTGCACGTGGAGTTTGGATGCTAAGGGCATCGAAGAGCCACGGAGTTTTGCAGTAACACAGTTAGCTGAGCTATGTGTGGAGGATGAGAGTTTATGTGGAAGAAAGACTGATTTAGAAGAGCAGACTCACAATAATACAGGCAAAAATAAAGGATGAGTGTTTTGAAAAGCAACAAGGGATATGAAGACTACTAAAGTAGAATCCAGAGGAAATGGTGGCTGACAATTGGAATCAAAAAGCCAAGAATAACCTTGGCATTTCCATCTTGGGCAATGGAATAAATGGTGATTTTTCTTAATCAATATTGATGATTTAAGAAGATGAAAATGTCTATTTTGGTTGGAGTTTTTGTTTTGGTTGTTATTGACACAATGATGTTAATTTTCAAGTGTTTTTTGAAAATTCCTAAGTTGCAAGTATAAGTTGTCACTTACATGATCTTACTGGGATTTTTTTTAACTAAATATTTTTAATCAAAATACTTCTGGAGACTGATAGTTCAAATAAACAGACTTTCATGAGTATCTACCAGGTACCAAGCACATTTGACCTACAACAACTTTTCAATCTTTAGGTAAAACAAAGGCAGATGTTAAGATTGAGGGTCCTCAGTGGTTCTTTGATCATCTTGTGATGCTGAAGGATACTATAGTGCATATTCATGTGCCATTTACCAAAGCACCGAGTCCCTCCTGTACAACTGGTACCTCTCTTAACAGCCTGTCAAGTACTTTCAGATGATTAGTGCTATTTCTCTAGACTACCTAATTTTATGATCAAAGATCTTTCTTTTCAACTTTACATAAGAATTTGTTGCCAGTAATTTATTTTTCACATGGACATTAGGTTAATCCTGGTTTATTAAACCAGTATCAACATATAACAAAAATGACTTCAGAGAACCTTCAGAGAAAAACTCTGGCAACAAGAATAAAGCATTTCTTGTTGTCCTTTGTTGTTTGAGCTATGAACTGTTTATAGATATACTGATTCAAAGTAATTTTTTTTCAAACTTGTTATATACTACATTGATTCAGTGTCCAACAGGGTAGCATTTAATGAGAAAGACACATCCTTCACAACATGGCACAGGGTTATGAAGTTATCCCAGGCACAGGATTCTAGGATGTTATATTTGAGTGATACAGTTTAATCCTAGACTGTATCATTGGCTATATATTTTCCATGAATGCAAGAGAGCTAGAACACAAGTGCTTGGCTTGTGTTGGGTGTCTGCTAACATGTGTAATGAGGGGTGGACAGGCAAGATCACATGCAAACAAGGAAAGGCAGTGAGAAACATGGGGGGCCTGGCTTTTCTGACCCCCCACCCCATAATGAAGACCATACTCCATATCTCAACCAAATATGGGGGTCCTGTTTTAGCCTCATAGGATATATGTGTGTTTGAGGGTGGAAGTGGGATCAAATTAATTTGCCCAATTCTTCCTATTCTGAGATATGGAAAAAACAGAGTTCAGGGATATTTCTTGCATTTTTGGGTTGACAACCACTGAATTTCTGAGAAAAAAATTGAGATCTTAGACTATTTTTGTAAATATTTTTATTAAGATAGAATTAACATTGATATGCTTATTCATCCACTTACAGTCTACAAATTAATGGTTTTTAGTATATTCACAGATATAGGCAACTATTACCTTCAGTTTTAGAACATTTTGATTGT
>RJWM01039023.1:0-16392 GCA_004363535.1 Dasyprocta punctata | reverse complement strand
TCTGCTTCTGGATGTTTTCCCAGAAGAAATGAAAACACCATGCCACAGTAATATATGTGCACCCATGTTTATAGCTGCACAATCTGTAAAAGCTAAATCTTGGAAACAATCCAAATGCTTACCAACCATGGAATGTATAACAAAGATGTGGTATTTTTATACAGTGGAGTAGTACTCAGCTATAAAGAAAGATAAACTTCAGGCTTTTATAGGTAATTGGATGTAACTAGAGACAGTAGCCATGAGTGAAATAAATCAAACTCACATGTCTGCCTCCCTAGTGTCAAAAACTGAAATTGTAAATAAAATCCAAAATGTACAATAGATATGATGTAGGTGAAAATAAAACAAACTGCTCAAAAGAAAAGAACCGGGATAAGGGAAAGGAGAAAAAAAGGAGGGAAAAGTATATATAGTTATGTGTTAATTTATCAAATAGAACAGTTTGTGGCTTCATTGTACAAGTGTTTGACCATTTTTTTATAACTTGTAATCTGTAATATCTTGTAACCTGAATAACAACAACATTGACGACAACAATATGTAGTATTTAATTAGTTAATCTCCTATTATATCGTTTTGAAATTCTTTATCATTGTTTTCACTCTTTCTTGTCTTTAAAATTAAAATAAACTATAGAAAAATGGAATAGATAGTCTTTACCTCAATCTAGTACAACCCATCTATGACAAACCAACAGGCAACATCATATTAAACAGTCAAAAACTGAAAACTTTCTCTCTAAAATCAGGAGCAAGACAAGGATGTCCACTATCACCACTCCTATTGAAGATAGCTCTGGAAATAGTAGCCAGATCAAGCAGACAAGAGAAAAAATTAAGGAAATAAGAATAGGAAATAGGAAAAGAAGTAAAATTATTGTTATTTGCAGATGGCATGATACTCTATATAGAAGACCCCAAAAACTCTATCAAAGGGCTTGTAGATTTAATAATCAAACTCAGGTATTTTGCTGAACATAATAACAACCCTCAAAAGTTAACAGCATTCCTGTACACAAACATCAAACTCACTGAGACAGAAATTTGGTAAAGCACACCCTTCACAATAGCATCCCCAAAAATGAAATACCTAGGAATCAATGTAACAAAGGAAATAAAAGCTGTATACCTTGAAAATTACTGTACTCTGAAAAAGGAGACTGAAGAGGATATCAGAAAATGGAAAGATATGTGTTGTTATGTTTTGGAAGAACAAACATAGTTCAAATGACCATACTCCCAAAATTGTTATACAGATGTAAGACAATCTCAATGAAAAGAACATTAATAAATCTCACAGAACTAAAGTGAACATTCCTAAAATACATTTGTAAGCAGAAGATATGGAGGATAGCAAAAGCAATTTTGGGCAATAAAGGCAAAGCAGGAGCATCACAATCTCCAACTTGAAATTAAACTACAAAGCTACCATAATAAAATCAAAATGGTACAGGTAAAAAAAAATACCTGTGAATCAGTGGAACAGATTAGAAGATGCAGACTCAAATCCAAACACACTCAGCCACCTTACTTTGGAAAAAGTAGCCATTTTCTCTGAGAGAAAGATAGCCTCTTTAATAAATGGTGCTGATAAACTGGCTTCCTACACGCTGAAGACTAAAACTAGACTCATATCTCTCATCATGCATTAAGCTAAATTCAAAATTGATTAAAGATCTAAACATTAAAAAGTATCACTAAATCTGCTGGAAGAGAATGGAGGTAGAAATTTTGAAGACATACGTGTAAACATAGAATTCACGTATAAAACTCAGATCCTATGGGCAATACTTCAAAGAATCAACTGGGATCTCATCTTATTAAAAAACTTCTGCACATCAAAAGAAATCACTAACAGAGTGAAAAGACAACCCACAGAGTGGAGAAAAATTTCATCCTGTAGTCCCTCTGAGAAAAAACTTCTATCTAGATCATATAATTTAAAGTATTCAGGCCCCCAAATTCAAAAACCCAATCCAAAAATGGGAATCTGTGATGAACACACACTTCTCATGTGAATCCAAATGGCAAATAAATATATTGAAAATGTTCAACATCATTGGTCATTTGAGAGATGCAAAGTAAAACAACACTGAGATCCCATCTCACTCCACAAAGAATAGCTATCATCAAGAAATAAACCAATAACAAATGCTGGAAGGGCTGTCAGAAAAAGAGCCCTTCTTCACTGTTAGTTGGAGTGCAGACTGGTGCATTCACAAGAAGAAAGGGAAGAATTAGAACATATTAGTGATTTCATATTGGATAAGTTTTAGTTATCAGAATACTGCTAGAAATATAAATAGTAAAGGACATGCTGACAAGATTTCAAATAGAAATGAAGAGTATCTTGTTGGAAATTACAGACAATACCAATGTTTTTACGAAGTAGCAATGAACCTTGCTGAACTTGGCTCATTTCCTACGGCTTTATGGAAGATGAAACTTAAGATGAGAATATTCAGCAGGAGAAATATCTAAAAGGGTACACATTCAAGATGAAGTATTACTGCATTTGGCTACAGTGTGACTTGGGACCAGAGAGAAGCAGAGCAAAAGTATTCAGAAATGTAGAGCACTCCCAAAGAAAGAATATAAAGCAAAATATGAGTAGTTCAGTCCAGCAGCTAATTGCTAAACAGATTAACATGAATAGAAGCTAAGTGCTATGCATCAGGATAAAAGGAAAGATGCCCCCATTTCAGGAAGGCTGCTCTGTCATTGCGTTCTTGGAGATTCTGGAGGACAGAATAATTTGGGCAACAGGAATACAGTACTTTTCACAACCTCGCTGTCAAAGGAAATCTCAAAGTTCTCCCTGCCTTCTGGCAGAAAGCTCCATAGCCACTGCAATCATGGTTCAAGTGAAAACAAAAAATGTCTCGTGATCCAGCTCTAAGAGAAGAGATAGAACTTAGTAGCACTCATGTGGATCTAATTCTCTGAACTCACCTCATGTGATCATGAATCAAAGAGATACAAGGTAGACAGGACATAAAATCTGAGTATCTTCTTCAGAGACCCACCCCCAGTGACTCTATTTTCACTCACAAAGTTCCACCTATTAAAAGTTCCACACTTGCAAGGCATGGTGGTGCACAACTGTAATCCCAGCACTCAGGAAGATGAAGCAAGAGGACTGCTATGAGTTCGAGGTCAGCCCGGGCTACATAGTGAGTACAAGACCAGCATGATCTACGTTGTGAGACCTTGTCTAAAAATATTTATATAATTTAATTTTTAAAAATGAGAGAAAAATGTTCCAACACTTACTCAAAATGCAGCTAACCAGAGATCAAGTCCTCAACATCTGAACTTTTGAGGTACATTTAAAATTCAAACAATAATAGTCACAATTTAGACAATGGTATAGACAATAATTGGTCCTCCCAGGCAAGCTTTCCACTACTTATCACTAAGTTACACTCCCACTCCTACACTCATTGTGTTTGCTGGGTGTATTTGTTAGGATTCTCTAGATGAAAAGAAGTGACTGCCTTACCATATCAGAGGATACCCAATCCCTATCTTTGTGCAAGAGATACAGAGGATCAAGTAATCCCTCAATGCAAGAGACTGGAAACCTTAGTAGAAAAGAAAAAGAAACAATGATGGACTCTCTTCCCAAGGCTTGAATGCCTGGAAACTCTGAGGAGTCACCAGTATGAGTCTTCACTGAAAGACTGAAGAAACCGGAAGCTGATATTTACAGTTAATGAAATCAGTAAAACCACAGCCACTCAAGCAGAATGAAACTTTGAATTCTTCAGTGACTTTCTCTTTCTTCTCCTTTCCATCTGGACTGAAAACCTATTGAATGGTGACACCCACAATCAAGAAGGGCCGTTTCCCTGTTTTCTGACTTCGTGTCAATTATCTCTTTCAACACTACTACAGACACATCCAGAAGTGTACTTTACTAATCTCCTAGGAACCTCTCAATCAAAACGAGTTGAAAACCATTGCCAGTTTGACAGCCAAAGTACATTCTTCATAACTCATACTAAATCTTCAAATAAAAACAATAGCACACTCATAATTCTGCCTAATATTAAACAAATATCCTGTGTAAAACCTAAAACTCTAATTCCTTACTGGAATATAAGACATTTTTCCTCTATTAGGTGTTGTTTACCCTTCACCTGACACCCCATAATTTAATATTATGATTTAGATTGAATAATACTTAAGTATCCATATTAAGGCAATGTTATATTATATGATATAAAGATATAAGGAAAGAAGACAAAGAGATGTGTGGAGCAAGAGGGTTGAGAGGGGAATGGAAGAAATATAAAAGCATTAAAATGTGCTATGTGTGTGTACCAATTCCCCATAAGGAATGGAATCATACTGTACAAAGACATGTACAAATACAAAAAAATGGTAAAAAGATATCCCCTTAAAATGTATGTATCCAGGCACAACTATGTTCTTAACAACATAGGAAAGAAAATAAATATCTATGACAATTACAATCTTGTTTCTGTAACTAGTCATGGGGTACTAGGTGATATTTATAATTATCTTCTTTTACTACCAATTCTGTATTCCTTCAGTAGCTACCTCAGTGGGTCTTGGCTCTTTACATGGAGATAAGACTCATACATTTATTCCTCAGGAGTATGGGCCATTTTCATCCTGCCTGGATTGAGTTGTCCTCATTTCTCATTTATCTTAATAATGAGACATATTAACACTAGGACAAGCCCTAAGAATATCCTGGATTCAAGACTTACTTTTCCTTACCTCCATTGTGGAATAGTAGCCCATTTTCCTTTTGGTAGTCTGGATCAGTCAGCCCTACCAACACCATAATTCCTTTTTTAGCATATTGTCTCAGAGGCATGAGTAGAGAAATGCAGCCTGGTGGAATTCTTAACTTTCAGCTCAATGAAATAATTGCTGTGCCTCCTGATAGAAACATTCCTCACTCTAGAGCTAACAAGAAGACCATACAGTCGAGGAAACAGGAAGAAAAAATGTTGTTAGTGGGTCACTAGATGTTATAGTAAGTATTTTCACTTCTTGATTCCTAGAACCAAGAGTCCTGACTATGCAAGAAATAGCAACATATATTGCATGCTCATTCAGAGCATATAGAACCTTTTGGAGAACCTTGTCCCAGTTCTGTAAGGTATTGCCACACAGCAGGTGATGTAACTACAGTCCAAAAAGCTACTCACCAATATTATCAAACAAGCCATTTCAGAATGATAGGAAGCATGGTAAAACTTCCGATTTCCACACCGGAGCTCATTCCTGCAGGTCTCTGATAATGAAGTGATTTGTTTTGTTAGAAACAATGGTATGCATAATATCATGACAGTGGATTATACATCTGTTTGCTCACAGATAATAGTCTTTGCAAAAGCATTACCTACAAAGAAGGCAAGTCCATACCTAAAATAGGTGTCTATTGCAGGCAGGACAACATTCCTCCACTTTCATGATGCAAGTGATATAATACAATCAACTCACCACAAGGTATCTGCCTGATCACCCACATGAATAGTGCTATATTGGGTGCAGGGTTGGTTTCTGCTGTGTGTAGAGTGAGCACTCAGGAGAGACTGTAGCTAAGTCAGCCTTGGTGAGGAAACTTTGGTTTCTGAGTGTATACATAATCTTCATGCCTGAAACCATGGGCACTTTGTTCACGAGCCCATTGGGCCATAAAAAAAGTGAATAATGAAGTTGATTGCTATTCACAGAGTGGATCATCTTATTCACATAGTCTCTTTAGTTGAGCTCACCTTTTCGCGTTCTGGTTAAATTTGATGATCAGCTTAATTGGAGGAAATGACTTCAGAAGAGGTGATTGGATTCTGAACATTTTAATTGATTAAGTTATTTATGAGCTCATACCTGCATAGGCTATTAGGAGGTGGGGCCTAGTTGGAGGAAGCACCTTCAGGACTACATCTGTTCCCTGATTTCTTTCCTCTCTGGTACTCTACTTCCTGGACATAATGAGTTGAGCACCTTTCCTCCATCTTGACACTCTGTCAGATGCTTCTGGGTTGGAGTTCACTGACCATGGATGGACACCTCTGAAAACATGAGACAAAATAAAACCTTCTTTTTTAAAGTTGCAAGAGTCAGGTATTTTGTCCCAGGAGAGAAAAGTTGACCAGTACATAATTATTGGGTTATTAGTGTGATTATACTTGATCGTGTGGTTTAGAAGTCTTTGAATTAGTTTTTGAAAGGATTCGAGAAAACTTTGAGGTGGGTTAGAGATGTTTTATAATGGTGTAAAGAGAGGTTAACATGCACTTGTGGTGGGAGCACAGAAGACCAGAATAGTGAAAGGAATGCAGCCAGCAAATACTGTGCTCATGTGGTTTAAGGTGGGAAGAAAGTCTGCTGGGAACTTGACTAAAGGTCATGCTTATTATATTCTGAGCAAAACATTTATCAACATTTACTCTCACTCAAACTGTGTGCAGAAATGAACTCAGGGCAACAAACTAATTGATATGGTAGAGAAACTTTCAAGGTAGCCTGTTATGGTTTTCACCTAGATGTCCAACAAATCCTCATGCAGTCATAGGTGACACGTTTTGGAGGTGGCTGGATCTAGGATATATTATGAAGGGAGTAAGGATGTGATGCTGGGATTAATGGTACAATACTAGGATTAAGATTGCCCCACACTGTGTGTGAGTGCTATCTACCCTGAGAGCAGGAAACCTGGTTAGAATATAAGGAACAGAAAGAGGGCTGCTGCCATCATACTTTTCTTCCTCCTTGCTACTTGCTACCTCACAGCTGGATGCATTTGGCCTGCCCTGCTTAGTCACAGGCTCTTTCTCCTCGGTGATGCCCCTCTGTCATGCCATCTGCCTCGGTGCCAGCTATGAATTTAAACCTCTACAAACTGTGACCTAAAATAAACTTTTCTTTCCTTAATATTTGGCATTGAGTATTTTGTTTCACAAATGAGAAAATAATTAGAACACATCCTAATATTTAGATTATGGCATGGGTATTGCTGATTGTTTTTACAAGATTTATAGTGAGAATCAGGAGCAAAAGCCAGAGCAAAAAGATATGAACAATTTCCAGCATGGCCATAAAAGAATCATGTGCAAATTTGCGGCCAAATGGGATATGGCTGCTACTGAAAAGAAATCTCAGGACTTCTGGGAAGATGGCAGAATAGTGAGCAGAGAAAAATAGCCTCTCCAGGATTTGGAGCCTTGATGCTGAAATATAGCAACCTGGGGAGGACACAAAGGATGAAAATGAGTCTCTGGGACACAGCAAGGATCTGAAGCAAGACTTGGAGCCGATTTGGAGAGTTAAGAAAGGGACCATAATTGTAGAGGAAAGAAGGGTCAAGTAGCACATTCTCCCTTTTCTCCCTGAGCCTGAGCTGTTGGCATGGGAGAGACAGCTTGAATCTTCAGATGCGTGATGAGCACTGGTGATTTCAGAGGCCTGCACTGAGAAATGTATCAGTGGACTGGATCAGTAGACACCGCAGACTGCAGTGGTTGGTGAATTATTCTGGTTCAGATGTCTCCCAGGAAAGGGCAATTGGCTGATAGCCACTTTGAAAATGGAGAAAAGGAAATCAGAACTCAGAGAAACTGCAGTTAGCTCCATCTAGTGGCTGCCAATGTCAAGGCAAGGTACAATGAAGTTCAAACTGGCAAGTCAGGGAACTCAGGTCAAGCCAGCAGGAAACATGTCCAGTAATGTAGGCCTCACACCCAGGAACCAGAATCAACCTGAACTTGAGTAGAACAAAGACCCAGGGTTGCCAGGATTATCTACCACAGCCATAATTCTAACGCTAGCTTGCTGGGATTAATCAACACAGACTTGGGCTCTCTCTCCCCGTCATCTAGCAGTGACAGCAGACAAGTGTCGTGAAGTGAATATTTTTTCTGCGCTTCTTTTTCATGACTTTTTATATATTTATATTTTTAATTTTATAAAATAAACTCATTTTTTTCTTTTTCTTGATGCTTGTTCTTATTTTTACACTGGTGTGAAGATTGCTTCAACTTTTATTGTTATTGATTTGTTCTATTGTTTCTGTTTCTTCTTTCTCTGTTTCCTTCCTCTCTTCTCCACCAGTTAATCAATGCTTTCATAATCTCACTTTGTCCTCCAGCCTTGTTTCTAATTCCTTTCTCTTACTTTAGTGCTCTACTTTTCGTCCTGTTTTAAATTTTCTCAGTTAACAATTAAATTGTCATATGGAGGGCATATTTACTGTCCACAGTTTTCTGGTTTGTTTCAGATTTAGTTATATAACTACAAATATGTTCATATAGTTAAAACTGGCAAATTTATAGTTACCACTGTTGTCATTTTCTAGGCTGTGTTTAATGCTATTATTACTGATTTCACTGCATCGGTCAAGACAACATAATTGTTCTAATCAGTTGTTCTTCCTTGTATGCCAATGATGAGACTACCCGAGGATCACAATAGTACTATTGACCAGTACCAAGCAATCACGAACTGGGATAAAATGTAGCAATTTCTCATGCAACAAAAATTGAAGAGGTAAGCTCCTGCAACAGACTCAATGTTCAAACATCAGCTATACTTGGAAAATATCTCTAAGAACCTCTCATTTCTTAAGTAGTCTCAATAGTAGCAATAAAGATAACTACCTTAAAAATTGACAAGTATGAAAGCAGGAATTGAACTTCAAAAATAGACAATGAGAAGACACAGAATCAAGACACAACTTCAGACCTCCAGTGTGTCAAAGGCAAATACAGAGAGCAATGAGGTGGAACAATTTGAAAGCCACCCACCAGGACTCTCTGAAGTGGTAATAGCAGAATTAATGAAGCAGATGAATGAGGCTCTAGAAAAAAATCAAATAACAAATAATTTCCCAGATAACTTCAGTGATGATGACTATAATGCAAGGCATGATTAGTGAATCTAGAGTAGATATAGATAAAAAATAAAGGAGTTCAGAAAAATGATGGAAACTATGAATGCTCACCTTGGGAAAGAAATAGAATCCATAAAACAGTTTCCATCAGATATCAAGGAGTTTAAACATTTCTATTGAAAGTATACACAGCAGAATGAAGCATTATGAGGACAGAATATCAAATGAAGAACACAGGATTGCAGTTAGGGATCATGAAAAGAAAGACTCCTCAAAGGTAGCAAGGGACCATGAAAATTCAAGGCAACAGCCGCTAGATGATGCAAAGATGAATAATGTAAGTTTGACTAGAGTCAGAGAAATAGCCAGAGAGCAAAAACGGCATGAAAAAAAACTTTTCACAGAAGTAATGACAGAAAGCTTACCAAGCATGGAAAAAAATTTGACATTCAGATGTGAGGCATATAGAACTCCAATTAGCCATGTTCAAAAAAAAATCTACTCCAAGACATATAGTATCAATATTCCAGAAATTCATCACAGCAAAAGGATATTAAAACTGTTAGAGACAAGAAACAAATCACTTAAAAAAGGAAGCCCATCAAAATTACTGCAGACTTCTCAACAAAACCTTTAATTCAAGGAGAGCTTAGCGTGAAGTACTTCAAGCCCTAAAATAAAACAAATTCCAACCCAGACTGATGTACCCCACAAAACTATCTTTCAAAGTTGATGGAGAATAAGATACTTCCATGTCAAAGAACAATTCAAGAAATGCACCACCAAACCTGTATTCCAAAATGTTCTGGAGGGCATTCGAAAAAGAGATTACAAAGACTACAAGTTCATGAAACTCACCAGAATTAATCCACACAGCAAGGCAAGTAATCCAACATGAGAAAAAATGGGAACCAACAATAGGAAAATCACATCCCAAGGATAAGTAAATACATGTCAAATATAACCATCAATGAAAGTGGTCTCAGTTCTTCAGTCAAAAGAAGCAGACTGGCTGAATGGATCAAGCACAACATGCAACAATATACTACTTACAAGAAATCCATTTAGATGAAAATCTTATAGACAGAACTTAAAAGGATGAAAAAAATACTTCATGTGACAAAAATGTGGAAAGAAATAAGGGTATTATACTATTTGCAGACAAAGTGAATTTCAAGTCAAGGCTGACAAAGAGAGACAAAGGTCATCACTACATCCTTGTTAAGAGAACAATCCAATAGGAAGAGATAACAATCAGAAATATATATGCAACAAATACCAGCACACCCAACTACATAAAACAAGTATTAATGGACATGAAAAATCAAATAAGCACTAATATGATTATAGTTGGAGACCGCGATAACCCATATTCACAAATAAGTCATTAGACAAAAAATCAACAATGAAATATTAGAACTGAACCAAATTTTTGAACAAATGGACTTAGTAGATATCCATGCAGTGGTTCACTACATGAAATGACAATACTTCTCAGCTGCAAATGGGATGTTCTCCAAACTAGAGCACACACTAACTCATAGAACATGATTAAGTAAATGCACAATTGAAATTATCCCATACGTATTGTCTGACCATAGTGCAATGAAATTGGAAAGTAATGGCAAAGAAAACAGAAAAATTTCATAAACACATGGAAATTAAATAGCACCCTCCCAAACAACCAAGAGGTCACAGATGAAATTAAACAAGAAATCAGGTGATTTCTACAATTAAAAGTAATGCCAGTGGAACATACCAGAACTTATGAGATGCAATGAAAGCAGTCTTATTAGAGAAATTTATATCAGTGAATTCTAACATCAGAATAATATAATGAGCTCAAATTAATAACTCCAAGCTTCCACAGCAAGAGGAAAAACTCAAGCCCAAAGCTCATGCAGAGCAGATAATTACAAAAATCAGAGAAGAAATTAATGCAATTGAGACCAGTTAAACAATACAAACAATCAATGAATTAAGGAGGTAGTTCTTTGAAGGATTAAGTGAAGTTGATAAAGATTTAGACAACTTTATAAAAAAATGACAGAAGACTCAAATTCATGCACTTGGGACTAAAAAGGGTGATATCACACTGAATACTATAGAATCCATAGGATCTTAATACCTACTATGAGAACCTGTGTTCTAATAAGATTGAAAACACAGTATAAATGAACAGATACCGAGATACACATGAATTGCCAAAGCTGAGTCAAGATACATAGATTCTGATTTACCCATTGTTAGTCAATGAAATTGAAGATGTTATTAAAAAACTAACAACAAAGAAAATCTCACATCCTCACAAAGGCAATGCTGAATTCAACAAGAAATTTAGAGATGATCTAATGGCGCTATTTCTCAAACACTTTAATGAAACTGTAAGGGAAACAGTGCACCCAAGCTTGTTCCAGAAAGCAAGTAATGCCCTAATACATAAACTACAGATAAATTCAACAACAAAAAAAGAATCCAATAAGTTAATCTCCCTAATAAACATAGACACAAAAATCCTCAATAATATGCTGAAAAACAGAATGCAGTAAAGCCTCAAGAATTTTATATACCATATCCAAATAAGATTCATCCAAGAGATGTGGGGTTGGTTCAACATATGCAGATCAAGAAAGCCAAAACACCATATTAACACAGCTATGGACAAAAATCACAAAATTATCTCAATACATGCAGAAAAATCACTTGACAAAACTCAACATCCAAACATGATTTTTAAAATACCTATAGAAAATTAGGATAAATGGTCTTTGCCTCAATCTGGTAAAACCCATGTATTACAAACCAACAGTCAACATCATATTAAACAGTCAAAAACTGAAAGTTTTCTCTCTAAAATAAGGAACAAGACAAGGATATCCACTATTACCACACCTATTAAAGATAGTTCTGGAAATATTAGACAGGCCAATTAGACAAGAGAAAGAAATAAAAAGAATAAGGACAAGAAAAAAAGAAGTTAAATTATTATTTGCAGGCAGCATCATAATCTACATAGAAGACTCAAAAAGCTCTACAAAAGGACTTGTAGATTTAACAATCAAATTCAGTAACTTTGCTGAATACAAAGTCAACACTCAAAAATCAAGAGCAATCCTGTACACAAACAACAAACTCATTGAGAGAGAAATTGGAGAAACCACACCCTTCATGATAGCATCCTAAAAATGAAACACATAAAAATCAATCTAACAAAGGAAGTAAAAGATATATACATTGAAAAATTACATTACTCTGAAAAAGGAGACCAAAGAGGATATCAGAAAATGGAAAGTTATTCATTTTCATGTATAGGATGAATCAGCAATGGAAATGGCCATACTCTCAAAACTGTTATACAGATTTAAAACCATCTCAATTCAAAGAACATTAATTTACCTCACAGAACTAAAGTAAACACTCCTAAAATGCTCCTGAAAACAGAAGATACCTAGAATAGCAAAGCAATTTTGGGCAAGAAATGCAAAGCAAGCAGTATCACAATCCCTGACTTGAAATTATGCTACAAAGCCACTGTGATAAAATCAGCATGCTGCTGGCCAAAAAAGACCTGAGGATCAGTGGAACAGATTACAATATGCAGACACAATTCCAAACATACTCAGCTACCTTACTTTAGACAAAGTGGCCAAATATGTTCACTAGAAGAAAGATAGATTCTTTAATAAATGGTGCTGATGAACTGGCTTTTCACTTGTCAAAGACTAAAACAAGGTGCATATCTCTCACTGTGCACTGAACTAACATCAAAATAGACCAAAGATATAAATATTAAAAGAGAAATACTAAACCTGCTAGAAGAGCAGAAAAGTAGAACTCTTGAAGACACAGGTGTAGGCAAAAACTTTAAGAGCAAAACTACAATTTCACAGGAAATACCATAGAGGATGAACAACTGGGATATAATGCTGGGAAAAGATTTGTTCAGCATTAAAAACCATCAGTAGAAGACAGAGACAACTTCTTAATGCAAAGGACTACTATCTAGAATGTAAAGAACTTAAAAAAATCAGACACCTCCCAAATTTAAAGGCCCAGTCCAAAATGGGCATCTGATTACTTGAGGCTATACTCACAACTGAAATATATCAGACTCACATGTGTAAGCATTGTACTGTCTCTGCTGTGAGCAACTAAAAGGGAAAATGAAATCCAAAATGTAGAGTAGATATTGTGGAATAGGAAGAAATTGTTCAAAAGGATAAAGGAACTAGGAAGGGTGAAAGGGGAAAAGACAGTGGAAAAAAAGCCAAAAATGCAAGTCGGTCATACTGTTAGTGTCTCTTAGTTCATTAAAAAGGAAAGTTTGTGCTAACATCAATGGGAGAAATTTTTATGCCAATATCTTGTACCCTGAGCAACTACATTAAAGATAGCAACACATAATGTATTAGATATTGTTATTCTCCTATTATCTTGTTATGGAATTTTGTTTTAACTTTTTACCATAAAATAAAATGAAGTAAACCAAAAATGGGCATCTGAGATGAATACACACTTCTTAAATGAAGAAATACAAATGGTAAATAAATATATGAACAATATTGAAAACATATGAAAAATATTGAAAATATCATTTGAGAGATGCAAATTAAAACAACACTGAGATTCAAGCTCACCCCTGAAAGAATGCTTCTCATCAAAAAATCAACGAATAGCAAATGTTGAAGGGGCTTTGGGGAAAAAGTAACCCTTCTCCACTGTTGATGAGAGTGTATACTTGTGCAACCACCTTGGAAGTCAGTGTGAAGATTCCTCAAAAAACCAGGACTAGAGGTCCTATTGCAACCAGCTACTCCTCGTCACCATATCTACTCAAAAGAATTAAAAGCATCATACCACAGCAATACATACATTCCCATGTTCATAGCAGCACAGTATATAATAGCTAAATCTTGGAAACATCCCAAAAGCCCACCAATAGATGAATGGATAAAGACGATGAGGGTTTTTTTTAAAATGCAATGGAGTGCTACTCTCCCTTAAAAGAGATGAAAGAGACAATTCTTGGTAAAAGGATGGACCTTGATATCTTACTCTTAAGTGAAGTAAATCAGGCACATTTGTTCAAATACTTCCAGTTTTTCTGGTGTGAGAATTTAAAAGTGCAAACAAGTACCAAAATATATCATAGATATTGTGAAATAGAAAGAAAGAAGCTAGGCATGGTGGTGCACGCCTGTAATCCCAGTACTTGGGAACTTGAAGCAGGAGGATCACTCTTAGTTTGAGGCTAGATTGTGATACATAGTGAGTTCAAGGCCACACTTAACTACATAGTGAGACACTGTCTCCACAAAACAAAAAAGAAATAAAAAGAAAACATTTAACTGGAAAGGGGAACTAGGGAGAAGAGGAGCAAAGAAAGAAAGAGAATGGGAAAAAAAGACAATAGAAGAAAAATGGAAGCAAAAGAGTGAAAGAGGTGTTCAACTAAGGGGAAGGAAAGGGGAAAAAAGGAGAATCAAGAGATATTATGTACAGGCACAAATTCCATGTAATGAGTCTTACCATTATGTGCATCAAAAATTTACCAAATATTAATTTAAAAAAGAAAAAGAAGAATGTCTCATTTACTATCTGGCACCTAACTAGTATTCTAAATTAAAATGTTACAATTTTAGTTTTTTGCTTCTGCCTCAAATAAACTATTTGAAATCAATTTGACTATTAATTTTATTCCACAGATCATTTTAATTTCTCTGTTCTCCGAGACACTAATATCATTTTCTCTTACCACCATGACCTAAAAACAGAAAATCAACTTTTACCTCTTTATCCTTTTCCTTTCCTCAACATTATGAGTCATCACATTCATCCTTTGAATGAATTTTGAAATCTCTACCTTTACTTTCATTGTTATCATTTTTCTTCTTATTTTGATACTTTGCTCAATTATGCTTGTGTTATTTCCATATTCTGGTACTTTGTTAAACATGCAAGAAAATTAATACATCTTGTACCCCACTAACTGAGATTCTTCCTAAGTAAAGTTTCTGAAATCCAATTTAATAAGCTCAAATTTCCTAGTTGGGCATTTAAACTCTACCACATATTGATCCCAGTAAAACTGAATTATTATCTGTTGATATTAAATTCTGGGAGCCTGATTATGGGTGTGTGTGTGTGTGTGTGTGATCACATTAAAAATATCTACTAGTAGAAAATGACCCACAATTATGAGACTGTCATGTTCACATTTAGGAACATAAATGTTTAATTTCTAAGGGCAATAAGTCATTTTTAAGTTCTAAATTACCACTGTGGGAAATCAAACAATGAGTATACTGCTTTTTAAATATTTATAATTGATAAAGATTTGATAACATGTTTTCACAGATGTTTTCTACATAAAAATCAAGGAATAGCCAGGCATGAAGGTGCACATCTGTAATCTCAGCAATTGGGAAGCTGATGCAGGAGGTTTGCTGTGAGTTCAAGGACAGTTTAGATGGCATAGTGAACTTAAGGTCATCTTGAATTACAAAGCAAGACACCATCTCAAAAAAAAAAAAACATGCAAACAGTCCCTCCATAAAAATCAGGTTTAAATGGCTAATAAACATGAAAAGAATCTCAAGCTATTAAAGTAAAGTAAAATATTAAAAAATTAAAATCAAGGAGATGACTTTTATTAATGAATTTATTTCCAGGGAATGAAAAAAGAGGTTGTTGATCTTTTTAACTGACAAATCTCAAGCCATGTGGGAACAGGAGGAGAAACAAGAAGCCAAGTCACCCTTTCCATGATCCAGTCAGCTCACAGGCTGAGAGACAAGAAGATCCCCACTCCCACCCCCATCTCATGAGCAATTGGCTAATTCAGCAGTACACTGGCTGTGTTGATAGCAACTGAAGTACAAAACAATTTAATGATTTTATTGTTTGATTGGCTCTGCAGACCTATAGCCAGGAGTCTGAGTTAGAGGATAACAATATGAGATATAATAACTATGGGGGATGTCCTTCTGTCTTGTTTTTGTAATCCAATACTGTTCTCACTGATTTGTTTTGTTCCGTTTTATTGTCTTGTTTTCTTCAGTGTTCTCTTTTATTGGTTTTATTCTGCTTTGTTTTATTTGACTTTGTTATGTTTCATGGTTTGGCAGCATTGAAGACAGCAAGCATCATTATGGTAACCATTGTTTATTTCTTATTATCCTATTTTGCAGTCCTGTATCAGTTTAACTGTTTCCTTTTGATTGGCTTTATTCTGTTTTATTTTGTTGGCTTTATCCTGTTTAAAATAAAATTTAAAAAATATTAATAATGACAAATCTCATCTTTAAACTTTTTGAGAACAAATTTATTGTTCATTTATACTGCTAAGGTGAAGCAAAGGGCTAAATTCAGAATAAAGTTTATCATGTGGTTTAACATGACAAGAAATCCAAACTTTCTCCTTTTATGCTTTAAATTATATCATCCATGGTATCAGCTTTATTGTAATAATGTATTTATTTATGGTTCTAAGAAAATTAAAAGAGATCCTAGTACTCCTGG
>RJWM01039022.1:0-16435 GCA_004363535.1 Dasyprocta punctata | reverse complement strand
GGGGCCGTGCAGGTCAGGGCCAGGCCCCGTGTCCGCCAAGTGGCCCCTGGTGAAGGCTACGGGCATGGACACCCAAGGGAGCAGGGCTTCCAGCTGCGGTGGGCAGCAGGCCCTTTCAGCCTTCCCTGCAGGGACAGAACTGACGCATCTTCCTGGGCGCTGAGGGTCACTGGGTCAGAACCAGACCCGTAAGGAAAAAATACCCCGCATCAGCCTGGGAGAGGGACCTGTGAAGACCGGGGCTCAGCGCCACTCTGAGAAAGGACCGGTGCTCTCGCTTTTAAAACTGTAACAGAGTTCAGATGATTTTAACGCATCTTCCTAACAGCTCGGTCAAACGCCAGATTCATTAGTAAGGTCCTCAGGGTCACAACAGGGCTGAGATTCGTACTGGCCAACACAAGGAAAAGGAAGCGTCCAGACAGTTCACGCGAGTGTAGACTGGTGCAACCACTGTGCAAACCAGCATGTGGAGTCCTCAGAACACTAAAGCTAGGGGTTCCGTTTGACCCCAATGTCCTAGGGATCTTCCTGGAAGAGCCGAAGACACGATCTTAGAGTGACCCCCACACACCCACGTCTATGGCAGCACTACTCAGAGTACCAGGATGTTGGAAGCTGCCTGCATGCCCATCAGCAGATGAATGGATAATGAAAGTGTGGTATTTACATACAAGGAGTACTACTCTGCCACAAAGAAAGACACACTTGAGTCACTTGTAGGAAAATGGATGCACCTTGAGACCATAATGTTACGTGAAATAAATCAGACACACCAAATGGTTTTTCCTAATAGGAGAAAACCAAAGTATAAATAAAGAGCAAAATAAAAGATAGATCATAGGAAGTAGAGAGATAGATCTTTCTCAAAGGTGAAAGGGAACAAGAGATGGAGAGGTGGGGGTTGGGAGAGGAGAGAAAAGGGATTAAAAAAAGAATTTAGATGTGTTATGAACTAAGAGAAACCAGTAGCATAAGTGAAAGAAAGCTGTGTGCTGACACTGTATCTGTTTGTTTCTTCTTTGGAAGACAGACTCTTCTTTGATTATATCTCTGGACTTTGAGTAAGTACTTTGAAGGTAACCATACACGGTGTATTAACTATTGTTAGTCTCTTATTATTTTGTTATGAATTTTTTTTCACTTACTAATAATTTATTTGAGAGATACTACACATATTCTCCTGTTTTTATTTTGAACAGAAGAAAAGTAAGAAATTAATGTAAAACAATTTTTCAACCAGCCAATAAGAGAGTAACAATAACCAGCACATTATATATTGCTATATTTACAGCAGCTGTTTAGGATAAAAGATATAGATATGAAACACTGTCCAGAAAATTATTAGCACAAAATTTTTGCCTCAATGAATCAAGAGAAAGCAGCTATATGACTTTTTGGTTATGACTGCTCTATTATTTTCAAATAAACATTTTGCATTAAAAGTGAAATCTGAAGATGACCCTGTGAAAACTACTTTTCACTCATTCTTTTTCTTTAACTATCTTAACTAATTTTTTCTATACATAGATTTTCTTTCAGTTCGTCACACAAGTGCAACAATGCTATGGTTACATATATGTGACTTACTCAGTTCACTGAGAAGTATATTTTCAATGCTCATCCATTTAAGAGTGAAAATGTCTAGTTTATCGTTCTTTATAGCTGAATAGTATTCCGTTATATAGAAATACCACATCTTTTTTGTCCATTCCTCAGTCGAGGAGCATTTAGGTTGTTTCCAAGATCTAGCTATTATAAACTGGGCAGCTATGAACATAGGTGCACATATATCTCTGTGGTAGGATGTTTTCAATTCTTTCAGGAAGATACCCAAAAGGAGAATAGCTGGGTCAAATGGGACCTCCAATTCTAACTTTTTGAGGAATCTCTACACTGAAAAACAAATTTTTTTTATAACAGAAAAAAAAAAAAAGATGTGCTATGTACATGTACTACCTGGCCACAAGGCAGGCAAGCAGTGTGTACTGCCAACAGGTACTAAAAAAATAAATTTTAAAAAGCAGAACAGTGTAATAAAAGAATAGAACAATCCCCTTACCTCCCGAGAAGCCCTGTCTGCACAACGAGGCTTACAGAGCACCGCAGGGCTATGCTGAAGCTGAGACGCAGTATCCCCCTGAATGACCGACACCCGCCAGAGCCCACACACCTGAACCCAGCATTGTTACTTTGTTTCTCCTGCCTCATCTTCTCCACCAACTACTTGAGCAACTTGTTAAGAACGCGAATCTACAGACAAAACCCATAGGTGTTTCTGCAACTAAGGTCTCTAGAAAGAAGTGACCGCGAGGACTCAGGGCGGCTCCTGGGCCCCAGCCAGGGGTCAAGCCGTTCTGCACCTTGGCAGTGTTCATTTTTCTACAGATACTGCCAGGGCCTATCGTTCCCGTGATGGATTCTAAGCCTTAACAAACGGAATTTAAAAACAACAAAGCAGGCGCCGAGCCTCAGATACGGCGTGGAGAAGCCCACAGCCCTCCTCTCTACCTGCAGAAGTTATCACCACGGGCCTGCCAGCTCCTGGATGCTGTTCAAGTTGAGTGACTGACAGGTTGAGATGATTTCTCATGGAATCATAAATATTTGGATATAGGATAAGAGCTAATCATGGTCCACATTTGCTAAGCACTAAGTCAGGTGCTACGCACAAATTCTCTCTTTAATTGTTGCAGAAACTGGGAGTCCCTGACTATCATCGCCTTTGTTTCACCAACGAGGAAGCCGGAGCAGCGGAGGGAGACTTGGGCTGTGTGCCTGAGATTCCAGTTATTCTCCTCTTACCTCTTCTACCTCTGTGACATCACGGACCTGCAGTAGCAGAGATCTCTACACAAAGCAGAGTTCGGGGAAGAGAGGGGCTCCTGGGGTCACCCTGCCAGACGGCGACGGGGTAGAGACCAGAACTGAATCCGCAGCCCCAGGTCCTTCCTCCTGCCCCTCGTGTCCTCTCTGGATTGTACTCCAGCCTGAGACATTGGAATCAGAGCAAAACAAAGCTTTCCACACTCACGGTGCATGTCCTGGGACTCTCTTTGTGATAGATCGTTTATCTCTAAGGGGCCCATACTTTTCTACTTTCACATTAAATTCAAATGTATAGTAACTTGTAAAATACACAATTTTTGCAGTACAGTTTAAGACTTTTTTAAAAAAATTTTTTAAATTTTTATTTTTCAGTTTGATGCTTAACCAAGCATTTTAAAACCCAAATTGGAAATCATAGGCAATATCACTGTCTTACCCAAGTCCTGGGCTGGGGACCGGAAATGTACAGAAGGGATCAGTATGCAACCTCCCCACTGTGTGAGCGACATGGTCATTCTTTCATCCAGCAAATATTTACTGAGCACCTACTATGTGACAGACACTGTGCTCAGTCTCAGGGATTCATCCCAGAAGAGCAACCAAAATGACCGCTTGCCTCAATCTCTGCAGGACAGTAAGACCACAGAGAGAGCCGGTAAATTTATTTAGTTTCGTTTCTTTCAAGGGCAGTGGTAACAAATAACATAGTAAGTACCTCATATACAACTGTCTTTAAGTAGCCCTTCAGATTCTTCTAATTCCTCCCCATCCAACTGTGGCTGTGACCATGTGCGTGTATACATCAAGGGGCCACTGCTAAGTCAGTCAACATTCATTTAATGCCCCTTGCATTCCAATCATTCAACCAAATCTATCGACTCAGTTCAAAACAGCTGATATCTTAGTGGACTAAGGAAAGCAAACCAATGGAGTCCACCAGCACACACACCACCCAGTGCCCTACCCAACACGATGTGCCCTTTTTGCTCCTGCATCTTTGGTTGGCATCCTGAGAGAGCCAGGTAAGACAGACGTCACCAAGCAGGGCCCAGCCTACCTCTTTAGCCTATTTCCAGAACATTCCTAGGAATATTCATGTGCCAAGTCAGAACCAGATTGGCTAGATTCACACTTCTGCAGTGTGGTATCAAGACCCATTGTGTGCAGATGCCAGCGATCTCAAGGTGACAAGCCTCTGACTGCAAAATCTGAAGGTCATGGTAAGTCTCACCCGGGGAGTCACCTGGCCTGGCTGCCAGCTCAGCTGACAAAAGAAGTTTATAACAAATAAATCCTAATGAGCTCTTCCGAAAGCGAGACCTCTGTTTCCTATTAAAAGAATTACATTTGTTTTCCCTTTCTTCCAGTTTAAAAAAATAAACAGACAAATAAATTTCACATTTCTCTCTACCATTCGCAAGCCTCGAGTGGCTGATTACAGAAGCCTGGATTTCCAAGCACACAAGCAAGCGTCCCTAAATACAACAGGGCCACTGCATCTGCCCTTTCCGTCCCGCTGCCTCCTGGTCCAGGGACGGAGTGGCCCTGCTCCGCGATGACTGAGTAAGTCATTCATGGCGTTGCCACTTGTGAGTAATGGCAGCATTCCTGCCTTCGTGGGTGTGCGGTACTTTCTCTCCATCTCTGTCTGGCCCTGTATATATTAATATCTAATTTCCATGTTGGTTATCAAAATGCAGGCAAACATTTTCTACTGCACAAGGTAGAGGGCATTCCGCAGCCGCCAAGGGAATCCGCGCCTCAGTCGCGTTCTAACACTGATCTATGTCAATCAATATGCATTTTTTTTGCAAAGTATCTTTTAATTTTCTTTTTATATAAAAAGTTAGCAGTTAGCAGCAGAATGAGGTCATTTTCATTAGAAAGAGCCTCTAAGTAACAAGTCCTTTATTTAAAAGAACACAAGTTTCACTCTTAAGAACGCCATCACGTTTTGTCAATAGTTCAGAACATGGCTAATGATCATCACTAAAGAACCCACGGTGAGACTGAAATCTCCATTTTCATCCTCCATAGCAAGAACTATGGAATCCTAGCAAAATTCGCTTTATAGTAATCATTTTCCAAATTACAAATAAATAAAACTCGCATGGCAGAGAAGGTGACAGGCGGTGTGTTGTCGAAAATAAAAAATATCCCTTGTCAGCTGGAACAGGTATTCAATCTTGAACCAGTGAGAGAGTTGGGGAAATCTGTTTGTCCTTCTATGTTCTCCTCTAAAGAAACCCTGCCTGGAGATCCACTGTTCACTATGAACAATTTCATGAATGATTCAGTGAGGTGAAAGGCTTCAATCTTTTTTTTTTTTCCTTCTTTGGTACCAGGAATTGAACTCAGGACCTTGTGCTTGCCAAAAACTCCAATCTTAACATATCCCTACAAATCCCTCCTTAATTTACCCCTCCTGGGAATATTAGGATCTCGTGGGTGGAGGGCTGGGGTCCGAGGGGCCAAGAGACCACCTCATAACTTGACGATATCATGCAGGCTGTGCATAGCGATGCCACCTGTAATCCTAACGTTATAGGCAGCGACGTCAGGTAGTAATATGACGGGCAGTCAGGCAGGGCGAGGCCCTGGAAGGAGTCAGCGCGGAAGACGAGCACACAGCACAGCTGCGGCGGGAGGCGCACCTGTTGAAGGCTGGGCCTCGTGACAGAGATGGGGTGACGAGGCCTGCACGCCTCCCCGAGGGATCCGCGGTCGTGACCGACACTCTGAGCAGGCGTCAGTCCCCGGGTGGGGGCCAGACCTCCTTGCCCCTCCCTTCCTGGAAAGGGCCTTGTTCTTTCCACCTGCGCTCGCTACTCCTCGCTTACCCCCGATCAGTGCTCCCTGAGTGGCTCTGCTTGTATTCTCCTCGGTTCCCATAGTCTTACCCCACCTTATGGCCGCCTCCTGACGGTGTGCCCACCTCGTGATTTTGCTCTGTAAACCTTCCTTTGAGGAGTGGGCTTGTGGGCAACCCACTTTCCGGGTCCCCTCCTGTCTCTCTTAGGCATGAGCTGTCTCTCCCCCAGTAAGTATTTCCTACCCTGAACCTCCGTTGTTCCTCAGAATTCATTGTTCGATTTTGGGGAACACAAACTCAGCATATTGGACAACCAGCAGGTGAAAACTATAATATTTCCCTTATATCACTCAGAGGCCCTCAATAGCATTTCTAGAACATTATCAGGCCGGGAGGCTGAGGGAGGAGGATCCCAAGTTTAAGTTCAGCCTGGCTGATTTAGTGAAACCCTGTCTCAAAACAAAAAACACAGAGTGCTGAGGATATAGTGTGAAGGCCGTGGGTCAGACACCACTGTCCCCCAAAAACAACTGAAAGGAACAGCTTTTTAAGTGCTCTTGGTAAACCTTCTGGTGGAGAATTTATAATTCACTTCCCTGGCCTGCAGGACACGTGTTTCAAATGTGCTGTGTATGGCTTCAACTTTGATGCCTTTAGAACAATATGCACCCCGAGCTGTGCGGCGATCGTTTGCGAGGAATTTGGCGAATCCCAGCCACCGCTCGGAGGACACTGGCAAAGGCTGGGTGCTGATTGGCTGCACGATCACGGACATCGGTGCACCTAGCAACGGGGCCGTCGGCCTTGTAACAGCGCGCTCCTTTGGAAATTGTCTTTCCAGGCCCAGTTTTCTCATCACTAATCTTTTAATTGAAATAAAAACTCACTTATTTTTTTTTTTTTCCTGGATAACCCTGGAGACTGAACACAGGGCCTTCACACAAAGCTATATCACTGACCCTTGATTTTTTCATTTCATTTCACTTTTTAAAATTTTGAAACAGAGTCTCACTCAAGTTACCCAGCTATGCTCAATCTCATGATTTTCCTGCCTCAGCTTCCCAGAGTGCTGGGATTACCAGCATGCGTCACTATACTGGGCTTGGGTTATTTTACCATACAGGAAATTGCATTTCCTGAGCCTACCTGAGGTTCTATTATGTGTATCTCCCCATGCTAAAAGGGAAGATACACATAATAGAAGCTCAGGTCTATTCTATTTTGGTTCGTTTGATTGTATTATGTCTGATGATATGGGCAACTACTTAGAAAATAAAAGAGGCATTATGGTAACCACTGTTGTTTTATTATTGATTTGAAGTTCTGCATTGCTTCCATTGTTTTGTTTTTATTGGTTTTATTCTGTACTATTTAGTTTGATTTTATTATGTCTGATGGTATGGGGAGTTATTTTGAAGATAACAAGACACATTATGGTAGCCATTATTGATTTCCTTTTATCTTTTTTTGAAGTCATGTACCATGTTCATGGTGTTGTTTTGATTGACTCTATCCTGTTTTATTTTGTTTGGTTTTATTCTCTTCAAAATAAAAAAAAATAGGAAAAAAAAAAAGGCTAACTGCTTTTGTACTCAGCTTCCTGGCCCCAGCTGATCTACTTCCTCCACAGTTTGTCTCCAATCCCCGAGGGGGTTCAGGTCCCATGACTTCATCTTCTAGGATCTAGACAGTACTCATGGCACAAAGTGTGACCAAACTGGGGACCCCCTTTCCTGCGACCCCACAGGACTGGGTCGAAGCTTTGCCCTGACTCTTTCATGACTTCTGGTTTACATTTGGCCCCAAACATTTACCTCTCTCATAGAATTACAATACAAAAGAATACAGTTGAGGTTTCAAAAATTCCATTAACTTGCATTCTTCAGAAATTCCGGATAACTCCACCATTGCTTGGAAGACTATGCACTTGTACTGTGCCATGCTATTTACTTTCTTTATCGATGTCGTAGTGGACACTGTTACCCCTGACCTAATTACGGTTTTATTCGATTAACCGAGATGACCGAAAGCTGTATTTGTAGAGCTGCTGGTGTTTTCCTCCTAACGCACAGTTCGTGTTTCTCTCTCTCCGAAGTTCAGGGCTTTTAGCAAAGATCCTTTCCCTTCCTTTTGCTTCATCTCCTAAACGTTTTCAAACATGGATGATGTTGTAGGTAATTAGAGTCAAGATTTTTCTATTTTTTAGTTAAGAATAACTTCTGCTTGGGATTAAAACGAGTCCTTTGCAGAGTCCTGGTTCCGTCACAGGAACTCCACAGCTGAGTTACATTCCCAGAGTCACAGCAAAGGGACGCTTTCTGGACTTTCTCTCAATGACCTTTACATACTTTATCTCAGGAACACACACACACACACACACACACACACTTATTCTAGAAAGCAGCTTAAAAAGTACATACAACTAAGTGCCAATTCCAAGGCTCAGCAGAGTTCACGTAGCATTACAATATTCCCAGATGATCTGAAAACCTCGCAGGTCCCCGGATGCGGCACCCAGGGAGTGGGCACCTGTCCAGCCCAGGGGACGGCACTGAGGTCTTCCTGGGCACCCCGAGTTTGAAAAGCCTTGGCCCTGCCTCCTTCCTTCCTTGCTTTTCCCAGCACCCAAACACTGAACAAAAAGCTTACCAGTTGGTTAGTCTCTGCTATTAGTTCATGGAAATGCTAGTATTATTTAACGATAAAAATAAAAATCACACTCAAGCGAGCGCTGAATTATTCATGCACTCTGATTTTACATAATTTGGCCATCTCTCTTTTTATTGCTATTTCAGTTTCTATCACTAAACAATTCCCCACCAGGTCCACCATGGGACCCTGTGAACAAGGAGATAACACTTAAAAATGCTCCCTCCGAGACCACGTTCTGATGTCCAAATGTCTGCGGCTGAACCCGCAAGGAGGAAAACGGCCAGGAATACCCTCAGTGGCCAGAATGAAAAGTAGAGTATTAGCATGACTTTTTTTAAAAATCAAATTTCTTTAGAATTTAAAAATCTGTAGTGACACAAAGGGCAGCAAAATTGAACTATCACAGGAAGAGCCTTTGAAGACGCACACTGTCACCGTATGTTTTCATTGTAAGCACACACAGACCCAAGACATCATTTAAAACACAATTAAGGCACTTAACTGTGGTCAGGGCAGTCAAAGCTACTAATAGGCACTGCTGGCTTCTCTGTTCTGCAAGTGGCAGGGGAAGGAACGGGACGCAGCTCAACACGGACAGGTGCAGTGAGGCAGCTTGAAAATTCAGCCAAGTGTCAAGCACGGGAGCTGTGTTGTTAGTGTGGCCACCGTCCCAGGTGTCACCATGCCGGGGCACAGTCGTCACGCTGCCCTGAGTCTCCCATCGCCCCCTGAATGTCAGAGGGACTTCACTCCCAGTGAGAGAGAAAGCCCACTTCGGTGTCCACAGGAAGACAGCGGCCGAAGACGACAGCTACGCAACAGAAACCAAACCCAGAACTGCCTTCCTTTAAAAAAAAAAAATCGCTGTTTATTGTTTTGCTTGTTTCTAACACAGCAGTTCTGGCAAGTCATTAATGAAAGTGGCTGCCAGGGTAAACTAAATCTTTGTGGCGACATTCTTGAAATGTTTGGTGTTAAGTGTGGGAAAGAAGAAGAAAACAAAAGCCCAGATGGAAAATACTCTAAAGAACCGACATGTTCTATTTCAGAACTGTTTGTCAGCGTAGTTAAGTTGACGTTGTCAGCATGGTAACCGATCACAACACTGTGCACGTTTTGCTGCATGCTGGTGGCGGCTATAGACCTCAGCACCCCCAAATCCAAATGGGGGAGTCAAGCAGGGGTGCTGAGTGGGGGCAGAGGTGAATGATTCTGGTACAATGTTCCCCAAACATTAGTTCTTTTTTTCTTTTCGAATTTTTTTTTTTTTTGAGACAGGTTTTATAGTTCAAGCTGGCTTCAAAGTCATGCTGATTCTGTCTCAGCCCCCCCAAGTGACAATGCTCAAGTCAAAGGTCAGTCCCTGTGTCTGTAAAAAATCATCAGTGGCTCAGGGTTTCTATGATGGCATGGGGATGGCCCAGGATGTGACGAGATTCCCTCCCCTGAATGGCTTAGTTGGCGAACTCACTTAGAAACTCATGCCTTGCACAAATAAAGTCCTTTGTCAGATGTCTGTTCTTTCAGAGAGAAAAAAAGTGCAATGATTAATAACATAAATCGGAAACACACTGACTGTAGTGGAATACAATCTTAGAAGGTAAAATTAAACTGGGCTTGGTGGTGCACACCTGTAATTCCAGCACTTGGGAGGCTGAAGCAAGAGGATTGCCATGAGTGTGAGGCCAGCCTGGACTACATAAGCAAGTTCAAGGCCAGGCTGAACTACATAGGAGATCTTGTCTCAAAAAAAGAAAAAAAAGTTGAAATTATGTAGAACAAAATGAATACATAGAATGACAAATGATTTGACTTAACACATGTGAATCAGATGACCCATGGTATGCTTGGCTCTGGGCTATGAAGGTGCAGTGAACACCAAAGAAAGAACTTTAAAAATCAACTGGGGATAATGGCACATGCCTATAATAACAGCACCCTGACAGGCTGAGGCAGGAGGATTACAAGTTCATGCCCAGCCTGAACGGCTTAGTGATTTAGGGAGACTCTGCCTCAAAATTAAAAACAAACAAATGAACAACAATAACCAAAAAAAGCATTTGTGTTAAAAGTGTTGGCCGTATAACTCAATGTGAAGGCCCTGAGTTCAACCTCTAGTGCCACCAAAACCAAAGAGAAGAGAGGAGGAGGAAAGAAGAGAGTGATTCCCATGGAGCAAATAAATATACAGAACAGTGAAGCCAGGAAAATACACACAGCAAGCATAAATAAAGCCACACATAATCCGGAAACTCAATTCTAACGAGCTGTGAAACAAGGTGTCGTGGACAGAGGTGGCCCTGCGCTTTGGAGCCGAGTGTGGCTGGGCCCCGGGGCGGAGGAGCCCAGTCCCGGCGTCACTGGCTCAGCCAGGCTGTATGGAGGAGGACGGTCCCCAGGAGGAAGATGCGCAGCCCTTACCGGGCCCAAGGTCACCAGGCCGCGGCACTCCTGGGGTGCAGGGGGCCTCTAGGACCTACGGCCTGGTTGGAGGGAGTCCGGGTTGTGCCTTCGCAGGAGCACAGGGACCTGGCCCCGTCCTTTCCTTTCCTCCTGCTGCCCAGCCCCCACCAGGGGCCAAGGTCCGCTTTGCCTCAGTTTCCCCACCATGATGGATGGGGCTATCATGGGTCCAGAGCCACTGGGTCATGTGATCGTGGCCAGGAACCTCTGCAAGCACCGGGCCGCTCCAAACCTTTCCTCCTGTCAGTCGCTCACCTCAGGCGTTTTGTCGCAGTGAGGAGCAGCTGATGGACACGGGGTCTCCCACGCCGCCCGCACGGGTTCCATGCACCCGGGGAGGCATCGCTCACCCAGTCGTGGCTAGGTTGACGGGGTCGGGCACCTGCCCCGCACAGAGGAGGCAGTGCGCAGGACGAGCAGGATTTCGGGACCTCTGGGATGGAGGGGGTACCAGGAGCATCGCCCCGGCCCTGGCCCTGGGAGGACTCCGAGCAGCACAGCCCGCAGCACAAGGCCCGAGGCTCCGGGCCCAGCGCCCAGGCCATGCTGCGCCGCCCAGAGTGTGGGCCTCGCGCCTGAGGCCGGCGGAGGAAGGATGAAGTCCAGGGCGCAACTCCCACTCCCTGCTGCCTCCACCTGTGCCTCGCTCCTCCCCCTCTCCTTGCCTGGAACGACCAAGGTCAACACGACCTTGGAGCCCTGTGTCACCCAGGACCCAGTCGACCTGGGTCTCCTCAACAACTGGGAAAAGCAGAGCTACTTGTCTGCCGGGGGGCTGAGTCTGAGGGAAACCAGCACTCCTGCTTCCTTTTCCACACCACGTGGGTCGCCTGGGCTCACCACCCCCAAGTCCTGCAGGCCCTGAACCCGGCACTGGGCGCCAGCACCCCGGGAAAGGCGGTCCTCTCTTTGCTTCTTTTCCATATGTAAAAAACTGACATGATCTGATTTATCTTTTTGACCCAATGGAATACGAGCATAAGTCATTCCACAAAATACTTCCACACAAAAAAACTACCTTTGAACTATGGTAGGAACCAAAGGGAAAGAGTTATTTCTTCTAGCTGATGACTAGAGAAAATGAAAGAGAAGGACTTCCTGTAGATCTCAGCAGTGCTCGGTCAGGATTTTAACTGGGAAAGACCAGTGCAAAATTAAAAATATGTAATGCACCATTCAAAGATTAGAAGACACACTGGTTACAGTAAAGAAATCTGGTAGCAGGTCATGGCAGATTAATCAGGGAAGATAAAGTCAAGGGCCAGGTTGTCGAGGAAGAAAGACTGACACCAGAACAGGGAGTTGTAACAGACTTCTTCCCCCTCACCCTGCTCTTCCGGGAGAGTCACCTGCCTGAGGCACTTCAGGGAAGCCTGCCTGGACCTGACTCAGCCACAGGCTCTCAGGGGAGCAGCCCGCAGAGTCACAGAGAGCAGCAAGCCAGGGAAAGATCTGATCTCTGAGACGACAGCAAAACCGTCACCCTCATTTCTCAGACACCTGCCCTCCGGGATCAGCACTTTGGAGCCGGAGACCATGCCCTCATAGAATCCAAATCGTATTTAGAAAAGCAACACTAACGTTCACTTTGTAGAAAATATTGTTATTCATTCATTCATTCATTCATTCATTTATTTATTTTTGGAACCAGGGATTGAACTCACAACCTCACACCTGCCAGGCAGGTGCTTACGCCACCATGCTAAATCCCTGGCCCTATTTTTTTGAGACAGGGTCTCACTATGCAGTTCAGGCTGGCTTTGAACTCACTTTGTAGCCCAGGCTGGTCTCGAACTCACAGCAATCCTCCTGCTTCCACCTCCCGAGTGCTAAAAGATTGTTTTTTGATACTGATAATTTTCATTGATTTTGTAAGCACTGTTCTTTCTGTTGTCCCACTGGGGAACAAACACTACATGCAGACTCATAAAAAGGTCAGACAGCTGAAGCCTTGGATGAAGTTTTACAGCTAGAACAAACTTGATAAATAAAGTAAATTTTCTAGATAGTTTTACAGATGAGGAAATTTGGGTCTTCATGTATATTTAATTCCTTGCTAACAATCCTAGAAGCCTGTGTGTCATGTGTTTACCTTTTTCTCTCTTTCTTCTTTTCTTCCTTTTTCTTTCCTAAACCACCAACAATCCCATTGCTATTAGCTACATTTTCTTTTTGTTCTCAGGATAAGAAATATGAAAAAAATGTTTTGAAGCTCTAAGAGAAAAGGCCAGGATTTTCTGATGTTAGCTATCATTAGTGGGTCTTACCAGTAGCCTCTGTAGCTAAAATATCAAATTTGAAGTGGAATGTTTCACTGGCATCACCACTAAAGGACTTAAGTGCACACACAGCGACCACAAGTGTGTGGCGACTATTCTTCCCTGGCCCTGTGGCCTCAAGCACAATTTGCTAAACATCTTCTTTTAGAGCATGTCCTACATCTCACGTATTTCCCTAGACCTAGTCCCGCGTTGAGCTAGGTTTGGCGATCGGCCTGAGCATCACTGTAACACTAACCAGCAACACCACTGTAACTATTTTTCCCCTCTCCGTAGCCATGACTCTCTCTATACTGCCAAGGTGTTTGACAGGTTGAAGTCGAAGGCTGGGCGAGGACAGGCTGACTTAACAGTCACAACCCTCAACTACTGCTTCCAAAAGCAAACATTCGGGAGAAAAGGAAAGGTAAAATAGATCTGCTTTGGCATCTTTCATATATGTGAATTAAAGACAGGCTAAGGGCATTAGGAAAAGTGCAGACAGTGCTCTAGCACAATTCCCCAGGCTGAATAAATGCCACTTTATAGACTTGACACGAAGTACTTCAGTTATTAAGGAGAAAACTATGCAGGGGAAGATGCCATTTTAGTCCAGATCAGAAATGCTTGGGCAAAGGTATTGACAAAACTTTTCTTTCGCCTCGATTAGCTTGTAGCAAGCTCTGCCTTCAACTTGGTGGTACACAAAGAAAAACAACTAGCGACCACTGATTGTGACATTGTAGAAGCCATAGAAAAGACTCATTCAAACACAGCCTTTCGTGGTGCTCTGTTTCAAATGTCATAAGGGACCATGACTCCTTAGTGAAGAACTGCTCCTACACTGCTGCTAACAGTGTGATCAGTAACCTTGAATCTTTTCCTTGCAAAATCAGAATCATGTCAGAATTCAGAATTTCTATGAAATAGATGAGTAGGCTGGCCATTTAGGTTGTCCCATATTTATCTTCATGTCCACTACCTCGTTTCTATATTTTATTGCTTTTTTGTTCCCATGATGTTGGCTAAAACCTAGGCATTTTTGATCATGCCTCTCCATTGCTTCATCTTGGAAACCAGACAGATCTCTGTTCAGATGGAAGACTGTGGTAGTGAAGCCTTCAGGATATTCCCCAAGGACACACCCTTCTGGTATGTGCATCTTTTTGTAGTTCCCTCTAAGACTGTGCCAGATCAGTCTGTGTGACCAGGACAATATGCAAGTGCTGGCACGTCACTTCTGAGATTGGGTCATGAACGACACGTGACTTCTGCTTTGGCCTCTTGTTCTCGGACCCTGTGCTTTGGAGAAGACAGCTGCCTCGCACTACACAGCCGCATGGGGAGGTCCACTGGGCAAAAGGAAGTGAGACCTTTAGTTGACAGCTAGGGTAGATTCCCTTGTCCTGCGGTGACTTCAGAAGTCAAGGCCCAAGCTGGACACCACCTCATGAGAGACCCTGAACTAGCACCGGCCAACTAAGCCACTCCCCAGATTCTGACACTCAGGTGCTGCCTGAGGTTCCAGACGTTTTCTATTTTAAATCACTACGTTTTTAGGTAACTTGTGATGTGGGTTAACACAGCCTGCGAGGCACTATGGGATTTTTGTTTTTATTTTGCTTTTCTTCTGGTGCCTAAGTGACAAGGGCAGCAGCCATACCTTATTCAGCTTTAGCATCAGCAGAGGGCCTAAGGACATGGCAAAGCCAATAACCATTTTCTGAATGAATGATCATCTCCTTCCTGTTTTTATCATTAAAGTAAATTCAATGACAATTACACTTCCAGGCTTCTGGCTTAACTAAGGATTTTTTTTTTTTAATGTGGTTTAACTCAGAGAATGTAGAAGAAAAAAAAAAATTCCAAAATGAGATCACCTTTCAGAGGTTCCAATTTTTCTAATGCTCTCACCATTAAGAGTTGGATATAAATTTACAATGAGGCTCAGGGAGCAATTGAGGAAGGCTTGGCCTCCCGCCTCGCGAGCATTCATGATTGCAGACTGAAGCCCGGCCTCAGCAGCGAGGACATGACGGCATGCGGGGGAGGACCAGGGGCTGACGTCAGTGGAAAGAAATAAACTCTCGCGGGTCTGGGTTTAGGAGACAGTGGAGATCTATTCAGGACCATTTAGGGAGCACCTTTCTAAAGGTGAGCATGTCTTAGTGGGCTACTTCTGTTTTATTATTTATTTTTAAGTGATGCATAATGACATGACCCTTATGCATGTTAATGGAGTAGCCTGTGATATTTTGATATACATATACATTGCATAATGTTTAAATCAGGTTAAACACATCTATCTTCCCCCAAACATCTAATAATCTCCTTATGGCAAAAGCATTCACTATCCTTTCCTCCAGATTTTTGGAAAATACAGGGCATCGTTGTTATCTACGGTCACCCAGTGTGCACCAGCTTGCCAGAACTCATTGCTCCTGCTTGTAACTTAGCAGCGCTGATCAACCTCTTCCCGCCACTTCCTCCTTGCTACTCGCCAAGCTTTCCACTCTCAACTCCTACACCTCTCAGGTATAAGTGAGGTGGTGCAGCACCTGTCTTTCTGGGCATGGTTGATTGCACTTATCATAGTGATCTCTGCAGAATAAAGGGCTACATGCTGCAGTACCAGGAGTCACTTCCGACAGATACTCCACAGTATATCCATCTCTCGAAATCCACTGCCCCCCAATTCTAATGTCTCTCTATTGGGAAAACACAGGTACAGAAAGAGGCGAGTAAACCCATTACCATGTAGAGAAATGGAGATGTATCTACTTGCAAACCTCTTAGGAGAAGTGCTTGTCTGAGCTGACATTTACTAACAGGGTAACATTTCTTTTCTTCTCACTGACTAAGCCCCTTTCTCAGAGAGCAATCTCCCCTGAGAGAGAGTTAGCAGTGTTACTGCTCTGGAGTGTTAATGAAAAGGGTTCACTGAGTAGAAAGAAGAAAAGTGAAGGTTTTGCTCAGCATAGTTGAAGTTTTACCAAAGGAAGTTCAAGTCGCGAGAGAGGAAAGGACAGCCTTTCCCTGGGAAATAATTCTCCCAGCCTGCCCGAGCCCCGTCTTCAGGGATCTTGCATCTGGGTGATCTCCAGCCTTTTCTTTCTGCAGGGAATTAAAAACCCAAGAAAAGCTGAAATCCCTTCCCCTCCCTCCACTAGCTGACAACCGAATACAGCTCAAGAAGCCAAGAGCCAGAATCATTTTTTTGTCATTGAAGAAATTCACTAAAATATTAAAAAGAGAAAAGACCCAAATGCGGTAGTACCAGAAAGGGCCTCAGGTTCAGTTAATTTCCACTCCAAGAAATCAGCCACGATTCCTGCATCACTTGACAAACACTGCTTACTTCTCAAAAATTCGAGAACAGCCCCGGAGGCATAAAGCAATATGCTCCAAGGACTGAGCCTTC
>RJWM01039021.1:0-16381 GCA_004363535.1 Dasyprocta punctata | reverse complement strand
GATTCTTAAAATGCAGAGAATTTATTAAGAAATAAATTCTACCTAGTTTTAGAGCAGCCAAATAGATTAGAAAGGAATAAAAATTTCAGATCTGAGAATTTTCTTAGAAAAGCCATTTCCACCTGCACAAAAGCATTTTTAATTGAAAGAGAAAAATGATTTAAGAGGCTAATATCAGCTTGAGATGAATCATGCTCCACATTTTTAGATAAGAGTGTGGATGCAAAAGCATCTATTTCTCCTAAAAACTGAAGAGGTTCAATATCCATTGCTATGTAATTTCTGCATAAATTTTTAACTGAGATGTGAAGCATAAATTACTTGCACACACACACACACACACACACACACACACACACACACACAAATAGGGCAGTGGTAGGGTCCAGGAAACTCAGACCCTCAAAGGCAATGGCTATACCATTGTTAGGGATGGTGGCAAACAGAGAAATGAGTAGCACGTGCAGAAGTAGAAGTGAAAGCACAGATTTATTAGCTGAGATCAGTTTACTCCACAGGATGGAAGCAGGTCAGTGAAAGGGGCCCACAACCTTGAAGAAGCCAGGTGTCCTGGTCTGCTTGTGGGTTTCAGAGGGAGGGTGTAATTCTTTGAACTGATACAGTGAGTCAGTCCAATCAGGAGCAAGTCTGCCCTTTCTGTAGGAGGGAGGAGTTTTTGTCCTATGGTCCTCTGTGGAGCTGCCCTGGTCCCAAAGACCATCATGGGGTTTGTCTTAGTTACTTTTCACTCGTTGCTGAGACAAAATACCTGATGCCCAAAATTAGGGAATGAAAGGTTTATTTCTTACAGTTCTCAGGAGGTTTCAGTCCATACTCAGCTGGCTCCAAGGCAGCATGGCGTGGTGGGGCCGCCATTCATGGCTGCCACACACAGCAAAGCAAACCAGGTGAAAGAGGGTGGAAGAGCTAGAGGGGAAGACCCACCTCCCTTACACTGTATCTCAGCTCAACCCCTGGACAGGTGCAGCACTCACATCACCAATCCCAGCACTAGACAACAAACCAATCACAAACGCCAGACTCAGCCCCGTCCATGCCATAATTACAGGAGGATTTGGGGGGACACAGGACCGACCACACTATAACAGGGTTTAAAATCACAATGCAAATGAAATTGTAATCAATTGCAATTAATTTGGGGTAACTTTTGGGTGTTCAAGATATTTTTTAGTATATACATTCCAAGGTATGGCCTAGTTGTTAGAGCTAGATGCTTTTAGTGGATTTTAGAGAACTATTTTGGGCCCCCCATGCATGTATACCCTTGTTTTTACCAGGTATGGTCGCCTCCTTAGGGCCCGAAGCTGTCTGTGCTTTGGAAGAGCTTGCTTTCTCTTTCATCCTTTGCCCTTCAGGCCTCCCTCAAGAGACTTCTTTTTGCTACGTCGTGCCTCACCTAATCACTAAGCAACATGATTTTCATTATTCTTTATGGGTGACTGAATGCCAATGGTTTCAGTTCTTCTGGAACTGTTTCCTGCTGGGCATAGAAGTTCCTAGTTATGTGAGTGTTATGGAAATCTTGCCTTGATGAACAAGAGGCTGAAGGGAGGCCTTGGACACTTCTAGGCTGACTCTTGGAGGGATGGATTATAATCCCCAACTGACCATATGCTTAACGTGTAACTGCTGAATCCTGGAAGACACAAGAGAAGTTATGAGGTTAAGCAGACAGGGACCAAAAATCAATAGAACTGTGTTAACCAGGGGTCCAGCAAAGGTGGCTAGCCATGATAACTGAGAACAGACATCTTACAACCGAACTGATTTACTGACCACTGTTGGTAGTTCCCCACTTTTATCTGGCCTTTCAATTATAGAATATAAGCTATCTTTGGGTACTCCAGACTCATTTGCAAAGACGTAGCAATATAAGCATTCTGCAGGATTTTCTTTAAATGGCTGTAAGTAGGTGTATAGCCAGGGTGTTTTGGAGGGCTAACCAAGTCAAGGAATGAATTTGCCATTGGATCACCTTCATGAGGAAGCCAACTCCAACACTTGGTGGGTGAGAGAAAGGGAAAGGTCTCTTGCCTAGATGCTGTGTGCTAATCTACTGACACCCAGGCTGATTCCAGCCAAGATGGCCAAAGCAAAGAGAAGAGAGGTGGATTTAACTCTTTTGTTCCAGGGAATAGCAAGAAGGCTTGTGGTATTATCTTTTAAAGGTCAACTTAGAGGACCTAGGTGGTGAGATTAGGGACTTTTCAGTCCGGGAGCTAGGTATGATGGGGTGAATTTTCCTATCCACATAGTTGGGAGGTAGAGGTACGCTCGGTCCTCACAGAGACTGTACTGTATGTCCAGGATGTGGGCGGGAGGCAGATGGAAACCCAGTTCCTTCAAATGGGGTCGGTTGCTACCTATCTGAGCTGTGGCCAGAGGGTGATACACACAGGCTGTTTGACTCACAAAAGGTCAATGAATCTTCTAGAAAAATCTTTGTCAAAATTTATCAACTGCACCACTGTTTTTTAAACCTAGTTGTCCTTAAGTTAATTAAAAGAAATTAGTGGATTTGCATACATATTCTTGTGCCTTACTAATGGGCACAAGTAATGCTATGATGGCTATTAAGGTGGGTATAATGATGTTGTTGTTTTTTACTATTTCTTGTATAATTATCCATTTTGGTATAAATCCTGGGGAAGAGACAACTCCCTTCCAGGGCTTCTATTTTTGAGAAATAAAAACATTTATGTAGTGTGGATGAATACATAGAAATTAGTTTCCTTAGTATTATAAGAGGCCTTGAGAACTTTGTCCCTTTTCCCCAAGGGGATCAGGAAAATAGAGAGCAATTAAAAGCATATTTTTGAAAGATCTGGTATGAATTAAAGTAGGTAGCATTAATGTAGACTGAACAGGCCAGTCAAGGTGTATATTAGAGAAGACAGGCTGAGACACTGGCATAGAATTGTGAAACTGAATTGTGTCAATGTTGAATTTTGTCATGGTGTCTTTAGCACCTGTCTGAATATGAAAGGTAACGTTGACTACTGCACAGTCTTGGAGATCTCTTGGAGACCTGTAGGTATGGCTATGAACCTCCTGTCTGGATGGGCAGAAGTACAAACCCAGCGACTGTTATATTCAGGAGGAGAAAAATTTGATATACATAAAAGATGACCTGTTGAGCAATAGGGAGGTAGAAGTGTAGAAGTTTGTATTTTGGGCTCTTCATTTAAAAAAGGCACTAGACAGTAAATGGATGTTATTGTTCAAACTGAAGGCTGTTCTCTCTAGTTTTCATGTGTTCATAGACAGGGCTTTTGGGAGATGATTGAATTGTGGATGATGGAGTTGAGCTGCTGTCAGGAGGTGGAGTTTGGTCAGAAGAGGCAGGTTACTGGAGGTGTCACCTAGAAGTATATATAACCCTCACCTCTTCTCCCTTTTCTCTCTGATTAATGACTGCCAAGACCTGAGCAGCTTCCTTTACCAGGCCTTTCAACCATGTCATTCTGCCTTGGAGCCATCCAACTGTCCACCATAACAGTGGGACAAAAAAAAAATTCCCTTTTAATTTGCAGGAACTGGGAATTTTGTCACGGCATGTGCAAGTGACTAATATTTTGGTACCAAGAGTGAAGTAATGACTTCTTATACTGGACCATGTGGTTTAGAAGGTTTTGGATTGGTTCACAGGTGGATTTTAGCAAGGTCTGGAGGTACTGGCTAGAGAAGTCCTTAGAAGATACAAATGCATGATAAAGATGAATGTAGTAAAGATCAGGCTCAGGATACTCAGTTGGGAATAAAAACTCCATTATCAATGTCCACATGTGTTACATGCTAGCAGGAACTTGGTGTACATTTTGTTTATGTCCTAAGAATTTGCAGGAGACTGAGATTAAGTTGACAGATTAATTGACCTGACATAAGAAATTTCAAGACAGCTCAACATTCAGTCTGTGGCATGGGTGCTGTTGGGAGGTGTTAGCCAGCTCTACATGGAGAATCAAAAGCAAGTGATACAAGTGAATGATTTTTAAATGTTTAGAGTCGAAAGAGCCAGAAAATTTGGCCTCTACAATTTTGACCAAGAAGAGCATGGTTACGGAAATGATTAACATTAAAAAGAAGCCAAATACTTTGATCAGGATAACATGAAAGATGCCTTGAGGACGTCCCAGGAATCAACAAAACTCCACCAAGGGTATTTTGTCCCAGTGATGAGAAAGTGACTAGGACAGTTGAGGTGAACAGGATTCCAGGAAGATAAACCAAACAATTGTACAATCTAGTCATCTCAAACCCATAATTTATGCTCACTTGTGCTGGGAAGATGAGATGGTCAAATTTCAAGAAATGCCTTGTCTCCCCTTAGGTATTTTACTAAGGCAGTATTTAGCAGCTGACTAATTGAGTTGGGGAAGTTTGATGTAGCTTTGAGACATAAAATCTGCTGGCCTTTGCCAGAATTAAAGAATGGGTCTAAATTTAAAAATAGATCTCTTTCAATGATGAAGTACTCTATCATGGGGCAATTAGGAATTCATGGGTATGGGTAGTTAGTAATTCATGGTTGGTCTTTGAATTGGTGTGTCAAAATAGGAGTAAAGAAGCTCTGACTAGGGTTCCCTTCTTTCCCGGTCATGGCCATAGAAACAGAGGAGGGTATACTGAAAGGTGAAGTTTAAATAGCATAAGTTGTCCTTGTAGCAACAAGAAGTTGAATTTGCTTATGCATGGCATCCAGGATCACCTGGGACTCCTCACAAGTTATGGAGCTATCCATAGGCGGGGCATAGCAGCTTGCTGTGGGGCCCATCAGAGCAGGATTAAATGTGGGTGGGCAATTTAACACCAGCTGAACTGAATAAGCATGGTGCTGAGTGTAGAGGGCCCACCTGAGGACTGTTGCCAGCATAGAAAGGAGACCTGGAGAGGAAGCGTAGCATTGTGGGTTCTCCCGTGTTGTTGTCTGGAGCTGTTGGTTCTCCTGGTGGAGCTTGTCATGCTGGCTCCCCTGATGTGAACTTGGCTGTTATCATTGGATGAGTTCAGGACCTTGTTGCTGAGAGTGGCTGTGGTTCACTTTGGGGGCAGCTCTGGTCCTTTCTCTGGGTATCGCTTCCTGGCTACGGAGGGGAACACGTTTCCTGTTTAATCTCCAGGGGAAGTTTGTCACATTGGCTTCCTGATATGAACTTGCCTGTTCTCATCATCAGAGGAGCTCCGGACCTCATTGTCACTGATGATGGCTGTGGTACTTTTCAGGTGATCCCTGATTTTTATTTTGAATGTCACTTCTTGGCTCCAGTACAGAACTCTCAGCCTGCTGGCACAAACTCTTCACACTGCTGGTACAGACTTTCTAGTTTCCCCCACTAACCTTTGGGCTTTCCCAGCACAGATCCATAAAACAGACTTGCATGAGTCACCTTCATGGATTTTAGGTCTTCAGCTGGACTCATGCAGGACATTGCCATGGGATCCAGGCCCTCAGCTGGATTTTCTAGGTCTTTAGTGTTGTGGACAGATTTCCTGCACTTTCTTGAATTTAACTCTGGGTGACCATCATAAAATAATACTATAAATCATGTGTCCTGTATGTAATTGTTCCCCTTGCAACACCTGAGTACAACAGCATGTAAAATGGGTTTTCACTGGAGTACCCCTTCTCCGAGGGCAGGGACAATCTTCCAGTGCCATAGATTAGTCACTTAAGTCACCTGCCACATGAAGCAGGTCCTGGGCAGTGGCACAGGACAGTCATGCACCCAATTGTCCAGTTGCTTTTAAAGCAGGAACTCTTCCCTTGATTGGCCTTGAGTTTTCCCTTGGGCAACTTGAGTGTGCTTAAAGCATTATCTTCCTCCGGATTCTGATGTTTGAACATAGCAAAGGCTATATCCAGCATTGGGCTTAAAGGGTCTGGGGTCCCATCTGAAGTTGTGGGACTTGTACTGGATGTCTGTGGCCGATTAGCTGAGGAAATGCGGTCTCATAATGCTGATCCCTCTTTGGGAGATAGATCTAAATTTGCACAGTATTTATGGTAATCTTTTTTCCAAGATAGTTGGATTTTCTTCTTTGTCCCATGTTCTCTCATCTTTTCATAATTAATGGGTCTCCTAATGCATTTTATTCCCAAGATAAGAGTGGTCATCCTGTTAGTTCCTCATGTCTAATCCATGCTGAGTATTACAGTCTCAATTTGTTTCTGTCGGATGGACAGTAACCTATCTGAGACAGTTTTCATTTTTTCTGTGACTTTTTTTTTTTTTTTTTTGCAGCACCGGGGATTGAACTCACAACCTCACGCCTGCCAGGGCAGGCGCTTGAGGCACTGAACCAAACTCACAGCCCTGGTTTTTTGAGGCAGGGTAGCACTATGTGGCTCAGGCCGGCCTTGCGCTCGCGTTGTAGCCCAAGTCGGCCTCGAACTCACAAGGCTCGGCCTACCTCAGCCTCCCGAGTGCTGGGATTAAAGGCGTGCACCACCATGCCCGGCTTGCGACATTTTATTCATTTGCATGCTAGTCAACTTCCTCTAGAATTCTTTATGTATTTTTATTTATTTTTATTTAATTATTTATTTATTTATTTATGCGGCACCGGGGATTGAACTCACAACTTTGCGCCTGCCAAGGCAGGCACTTAAGCCACTGAGCCAAACTCCCAGTCCTAAATTCTTTATCTTTTAAAGAGTCTAGGGTACGGTCAGTAGCCAGGAAAAAGTAAATATCCCACCATGAGAGATCACCAAGGGACAAGGTTTATCTTTCACATTCTGCATAATCTATTTGTTACAGGAAAACGATTTTTGAAACCCAGGCAGTAAAACTCCACTTGTGAAAGTCTGCTATTGTAAGGAGTGCACACCAGCAGAAAGAATTCTTAAACTGTTTCCGCTATGAGTCTTTCGGTCAGTTTCGCTAGTGGTGAATATAAAGACCTGCCATTTCACAGACCCGTTGCAAGTTTCTGGCTGTGCTCACAGTGCTCTTTTGAAGCAGCCCTTCTCATCTCAAAACTGGTCAAAATCTGAACTTCAACCTACAGGTAGTGAGATCAACAGCCCCTCTGCACCCTGCTTTGAAGGATTTTCAGAAAGTGTGATTTGTGAAGGAGTTTTGTACTTCATAAATTTGTTTGAATTGCTCATATAGTTCTGTTTAAAAAAAAAATAAGAAAGGAATAATCCTGACTCTTTAATCAAGATACTTAAAAAAATTAACTCTTTGGTCTCTGAGTAGGTATTCCCAGATTGACCCTATCTCTATAAGTGGTAGTGATCAAATTACAAATATTTACAGGCTTGCAGATGGAGAGAACTGTTGGGAGCCATTGAAGCTGGAAAATAACCCAGACATGACCTTACCAAAATAACAAAGAGCACCTGGGTCCACCACGTGACAAATGCTCCCACAGCCCAGCAAAACAGGAGGCTCCTAAACAATCCAGGCCTGGGTTGCTAGGCAGAGGGGCTGAAATTAATGTCATGTTCCCAGTATTTAAATAAACCCGCAACATTGGTTAAGCAATTCCTTTCCTCCCATCAGGAGGATAAGGCTCCACCTGACTTCAGCTTTGTCTCTCTTTACTTTTCTCATCCTCTCGAGGTCCTTTACCCCAAGAACCTCAGGAGCCACATGGGTCGTGGCAGAGAACCTTATAATATCAAAGGTGCATCTTCACTTGAAGCAGAAACCAGTTCTAGAAATCAGTTCTACATAGGCACACACACTTGGTTTATAGCTCATACTGAAATTTACACATAGTTTGATGACACACCAAAAAATCTGTTTTAATGTAATTTTCAATAAAAACTGTCATAAATATAGCTCAAGAAGCTTTCTCCTACTACCATGATTTGGTTTAATTCATTCAAATTACCTCTGTGGATCTTTTAATTTAATTTATTTTTATTAGTACATGTTTGCAGTAGCTAATGTAAACATTCATCTTAGGTAGTAGGTACATGTACTTAACACCTTAATTTTTTTTATTCATTTTCCTTTTCCTCTTTGTCACTCCCTCTGTCCGTAGATCTATTTCCTTCATTTTCATTTCATTGTTTTTAGTTCATGTTTGTTGCACAGGATCACTGTCACTGGGGGTTGCAGTACACGTACACAACACATCTCAATTTTCTCCACATCCCCCCTTTTAATTTCTGTCTCTAGGACCCCTTCCGTTTGCAGCAGACCTATCTTCCTATTTTCTTTTATTTGCCTTTTACTTTGCTGTTTGTTTGTACTCTGGATTTCACGTATGAGAGAAGCCATATGGTATGTGTCTGATTTATTTCACTTAACATTATGTTTTCAAGTTGTACCCATTTTTCTACAAATGACACAAATTAGGACATCAATCCCAGCTTTGAAGTGAAGAGCCTCTTCTCAGAAAACCACTGGTATGCATGATTGGCAGTGATGATTTCTACAGAAGAGAAAATAAGTCATCTAAAAATATATCACAGGATGGATGATTTTTAAAAATTTTCTTGGAAAGAGATTTATATGCAGCTTCAAGAGGAAGAACAAGTCTCTGTTAATCTAAGTGTTCTAGGACTTCAGAAAAAAGAAGTCCATATACAATAATAATCTTTCTATTAAAATATTGATAACTCATTTAAAAAAAACTCAAATATACTTGCTTCTACCAAAAGGTGTAGAACTATGGGCTCATTGTAATATATTCTGCAGATTTAATTTATTCCTAGGTGTTTTACCCAATTGAATTACTGTTAAAATTCATTCAGCTGGGCCTGGGGTATAGTTCAGCAGCACAAGTGCCTGCCTGGCAAGCACAAGGTTATGGGTTTGATCCCTAGTACAAAAAAAAAAAAAAAAAAAAATTCAGCTTTTGTACACAGGAAGAAAGGATATAAAGCTCCTGAATTCCCGGGATTCGAATGTGTTTAGTGAAATAATCCTGTTCTATCATTAATTTTCTTGAGACCCTCCCTCCATTTCTATGTCTCTGAAGAAACAAACCACTGGCCTTTCTATTTTAAAATAAGATTCTCCATGCAAGTTCTCTTGATAGTGGCACAATTTATAATAACAAAATCATGGAAGTAGGCTGTATGTTCATCAATAAATCAATGAATAAAGAAAATGTAGAATTGATACATCATGGAGTACTACACTTCCATAAAAATAAACTTGAGTCATTTGCAGAAAAATGAATGCACCTTGTGATCCTAATGTTCAGTGAAATAAATCAGACACAGAAGCTTAAATATCATGTGGCTTCTCTTCTGTGAGAAACCCAAATTAAAAGTACAGGGCAGAATAAAATGTAGATGTAAGAATAAGGAGACAAATTCTTCTCAAATGGGATGAGGATCAAGAGATAGAGGGGTGAGGAAGAGGAGGAAAAAGGGATGAAAAGAGGGTTAGAAAAGGAATTAAAATGTGCTGTGCATCCACGCCAATGCCACACAAAGAATGTAAACATTACACACGACAAACATGGACTGATAAAAATAAGAAAATAAGAAAAAATCATGTTTTTACTACCAACCTGATCTTGCAGAGTCACTAATGGTACAGTAAAAGGACAAACTCCTGCAATATGCTAATAGACACTGAACAGGTCAGTTGCTTTCTCTCCTGTACTCTGTCCCCGCATTTTATCACAGCAAAGGTTTGGACTGTCCCTTCTTATTCATGCGGTTGACATCAGAGTTAATGTAGGAAAATAAAAATTAAGCGAGGGACAAATTTTGAAACCCATCTGAAAAGCTACCAGAAATGGTCAATGAAAAGAAAGCCTCATGAAGCATAGCCAGGGATAAAAGCCATTTAGGGAAAGCGCCCTATGAGATTTTGATTCTCTTGAATACAAATGGGGCAAGCTGGAGTTAGGCGGTTACTCAAGCAGGAGACCAAGCCATTGAGAGTTTTCCCCCAAAGAGAAGGAGAAAGCGGAGTGCAGTATGAGGAAGAAGAAAATCATGGAACCAAAAGACATGCTTTAAATTTTCGCTTGCACGTGCAAGAAACATAGACTTGCAAGGTGCATGGTGTGGCTAGAGGAACCTACGATGTTTGTTTCCTGCCTGAGTTATCCTCTCTGGGGATCCCCTAATGGCTTTTAACTATCTGTGCCTACAACAAGGAACCAGAGATAAAAAAGGCAAAGTACATTAGAAAGAGAAGAGAGGGAGAGGAAAAAGTATTTCCTCGCTATAGTTTTCACCTTTGGCTGGCTCACCAAGACATATTTTAGGGGTCAGTAACAGGTGTAGATTCTTAGTATCTGAAACAAAGAATTGAGGGAAACACACAGAAGTAGAAGTAAAATTTTTTTAGCAAGGACCACAATACTCATCAGAGTAGAGTACATCAGTGAGAAGAGCTCAGGGCCCTGAAGAAGTCAAAGGTCAGAGTTTATATGTGGTTTCTGTAAGGAGAAAGTAAGTCTCTTAACTGAAGCAGTGAATCAGTTCAAGCAAGGCCAACTCTCCTGCTTTCTGTTGGAAAGGGGAATTTTTGTCCTCCTATGGGTCTTGAATTGCTATGGCATCTAAAACCCATTAACATGTTCAAAACTACAGTGTAAATGAAATCATTATTAATTTGGGATGACTTTTGTATGTTTGAGATAGTTTATACCACCTGTGTCCCTAAGTATGACCTAGTTGTTAGAGCTGCCCTTTGCTACTTTTAGAAAGCTGTTTTAAGCCCCGCCCCACCCTGGGAGGACCACAGTGGATGCATCCTCTTGTTTTTCCCAAGTGCAGTCTTGCTGTAGCACTGGGCGCTTTCTGTGGGTTTGGGGAGCTAGATTCCATTGTTGTTCTCTGTCTTTCAGGCCCCTTTCCAGGGATTTGCTTTCTCTCTTTCCTTCCTTAATACTGTACTCCTTGGCAACCACTGTCATAAAGCCCAAGAGAAAGGGTGAAGGGGCTGTAAAGGGAGCACTGAAAGGGAGATAGGCCAAAAAGCACCAAGATAGGTACCTATTCAGAGAAAGGCTGCAAACTACAGGGAAAAGCAGAGTGAAAAGAAAAGATGCAGAAGCAGCTAACTTAAAACAAAATCCCTGGGCTGGGGTTACAGCTCAGTGGCATAAGTGCCTGTCTAGCAAATGCAAGGACCTGAGTTTGATTCTTGTTACCAAAACAAAACAAAACAAACAAAAAACCCCAAAACACCAGGTTATGAATTTAAGGAGAGACCAGCCTCATTGAAGCAAGGACAAAGAAGTCAGGTGTGATATTTGCCATACCTAGGTAATTTCTGAATTTCATGTCCTTCTCGTTGTGCATAACCCAAAGGAAAATTTTTGTCAACTATTTTGCAAAGAAAAGTTTTTAATAGTTTGGGAAAGCATTTTTAAGATGGTATAAATCCCACTTCATCCTATTTTACCATATTTTTAATCATGGTTTCAAATAAGAGGTGAAACTTTGCACCTAATTTTTTGTGCATCCAAAAGGTATGATATAGAAGTTATGGAGGATTGGTCTTGCATGCCAACTTAACAGATCAATGGTTAGTGATAGGAAAATAAAGCTTGAAAACCAGTGTATAACAGGAAAGAACTATAAGTGTATGTAAAAACAGTCACACATTTAGCAAATCAGAGACGTGAACTTGTGTATGTTAGCACATACATCTATATCTAGTATGTTCCATAAAAGTTAACATATCTTATATCCCAAATAAACAAGAAACATGTATTTTCCAGTTAACAGAATTAAATTTCTAGGAAATGACCTTTCTAGGCTTGTGAATGTAAAATATTGAGGCTGTTGGAAAAAAAAATAGTTGGCACCTAGGGATATCGGAATATTTAAAAATATGCCTTGAAGAGCTAACTGACCTTTACTCTTTCTCACTAAATATAACCTGCTCACCTGCTCCCAGATTACACATTTATAGAGTTTGCTTGAAAATGTTCAAGCATTTAGATTTAAAGCATTTGTGTTGTCAAAGCCCATAGCATAAAAACAAGGGGAGTGTGCCTAGGGAAATTGTTTGATTTTTGTCTGTACAACTAAACCATCAGGAGAAAAATAAATGAAAAATTACTGTGATCCAAGACACACAAAACACAAAACAGCCATCACTTTCAATTGCAAAATTACATTGCGATTTCTCTAGCTTGACCATGGAAACAAGTGGCGATACTAAGTTTAAAAGCTATTGTATATTTCTATCCTGTTGGTATCATATTTTGATAATCAGATGATTAGAAGTGGTAGCCTCCTAATTCAATCTTCCAGTCTTATAAGGGAAGAAAATCTTTTCCCTATTTTTTCTTCATTTCAGTACCTGAAGGCTGTGAATTAAACTAACAAGAGACTAACAAAAGGAAAACCTGGATTCACATGCACATGTACTTGAGAGTGAACAAAAGTTGCAGGCTTATAAAGTAGTTAAAGTTAAGTGTTTATATAACTAACTTATTAGGGGAAATGGACGAGAAAGGGCTTCTATGGGAAGAACAATGCGTTTTCTTTAAGAAAGACAAATAAGTTTGTTAGGACAACAAAGGGGAAGTAAGAAAGTTTGTGCTAATGTCTGTCAACTCTGCGTGGTATGAGTGGTCTGTCTTCTGCTGGGCAATAAAGTCCCCCAGACAGGAGATTTATGGTCCGGTTTCTCATGTTCTCCGTCCTGAGATTAGAAGACTGCTCTAAGGAGGAGTTTATGGCAGCCCTCATTGCTCAGAAGATTTTCCTTTCAGTCAGAGAAGATTTCTCTCCCTTTGTTAAATCTCATAACTTTAAGCTTACAACACTTCACACCAACTCTGGGTTCTAAGTGAATCCCATAGCCTCACATCCTTTGTCAAGCATTTACTCTCTAAGGTTCGATAGCCAGTAGTCTTTATTTCCAGGCTGAAAATAAATACTAACTACTCAATATTTAGAAAAACTTTTGTAAAATTATTATTATTATTTGGTACCAGGAATCAAACTCACAACCTCACATGTGCCAGGCAGGCACTTACACCATTGAGCTAAATCCGTGGCCCAACTTTTTTGAGACAGGGTCTCACTATGCAGTTCAGGCTGGCCTTGAACTCGCTCTGTAGCCCAGGCTAGTCTCAAACTCACAATGATCCTCCTGCTTCAGCCTTCCCGAGTGCTGGGATTAAAGGCATGCACTACCATGCCTGGCTTAAAAATTACTTTTATAAAAGCCAGATTTACTTTTAGGACCTCTTAGGAAAGGGCCTGGTGGAATTTTTATAATTCCCTATTGTCCAGGCCCTTCCATTCTGAGGTATTATTTCAAAGTACTTTTGGTATAAGCTACTAGCAAAACTGTCCCTATTATTTAGATGACTTGGAAGTTCTTTATGTTAAATTTTTCAACTAATATTTCTCTCGTTTCACCCAAAAATATTTATTAGTGTGAAAGAGCAAATATGAAATTAGTAGCAGTGGTTTATTGGAAAAGGTAAATAATGAGCAGAAGCAGACTTTGTGGCAGCTTGAAAGACTTTTCAAACAAATACCAAAGTTTCATATTTTGATGTACAATTTTTAGATTTAAAACGTGTCACGTGGATGTGGCTTTTTGTTGGAGATGAATGATTTGTCCCTCCAAGAGCTCTAATGAATTAAGACTATTTATTAAAGGGAATGAATGGCACTGAGTCCATATTTTTGCTGCTGGGTGTGGAGCTCAGGGCCTCACATGTTAAACATGATCATACCACTGAGCAACACCCCCAGGTTTTTTTTTTTTTATAAATTCAGTGTTAAAATGTGCAGTTAAATGTAAAGGCATAAAAGGTGGTTTGGAGTCACAGTGCAGCTGTTACTTCCCTGCTGTGATTGGGGTTTGGGATGGCCCCCAAGTCCTCATGCTCTCAGAGGCAGGGCTGGCAGAAGTGAGTGGATTTTGTGGGTGCTAAAGCCAACTTGGTATTCAGAGCTGGGTGGTGGATCGTCACTGGGAAGGATGTCTCTCCCTTCCTGGCTTCTCTCCACCCCACCCTCACCCTGTCTCTCTCTGCGTCTTTGTCTGTCTGTCTGTCTCTCTTTTCTCCTTCTGCTTCCTGGTTGCCATGATGTGAGCAATTGTCTTCTGCTATGCCCTTCCTGTCTTGGAGCCAGGAACTATGGACTGAAACTGTGAGAAAAAAATCAACCTCTTCTCCTTTAAGTTCCTTTAAGTTTCCAGTATCGAGTATTTTGTCCTAGCAATGAAAAAGTAACTAAGACAGTTCTCATGTGTTTTAAAATAGGAAATTAAGGGTCATCTGTTTTCTTGCCTGACTTGCAGCAGCAGGAGAAACAACATCATCAGTGCTATTTAAATAAAATGGATCAAAACACACAGTAGTACCTCTGTCATTGGTTTATGTAAGAGAAATGAAAGGAAAATGGACAAAGGTGTTTCAAGTCTCCCAAGAGAAAATTATGAGGTCCTAACACAAAAGTAATGCAAACCTGGAGCTACCCTTTATAGTCAAGGATGAAGTAATGCAAACCAGGAGAAGATATTTGTGTGGCCTCCTAGTCTTTGTCTCTACTTAATGGGCTGCTGCTTTGATGACAACTTTGCCTTGGATCTCAAATCAGTATTCTCCCTCCTGCTTAAGAAATCCATTCTTGGTTCACTTCTCTTGTCAAGGAAAACAATCAAAATGAGTGTCATTAGGGTAAATGTTGCTGTGTAAAACTAAGGAAGTGCCCCCTTTATGGCATAATCATGGAGGTTTCACTTGAAATCAAAACACTGTCTTTATGAGAAGGAATTTAAAGCGAATATTCTTAGCAACACTTGTTCATATAGATCTGGGATCTGAACTATTAAAATTGATGCCCTATGTGTTTTCAGTTTGTTCTAAATGACTTGGGATTTGTCAAGAAAGATTCTCCAAAGTGATATGTGAATTGAAGCAAGTGAAATAATGCTTCATAGTCCCTGAAATATGTACACATTAATTGAGTTCAGGAGTCTACTTCTAGAAATTTGTCCTAAGACAATTTGATCTATGTGAAAGTCAGAGAAAGATAGATATTTTCAGAAAACAAAACCGACTGGTTGAAAACATACAACTTCCACATAATAGAGTATTGAACTATTAAAAATAGACTTTAAAAGACTCTGTGGGACTGGATAATGTTCTTGACATGTTTCAAGAGAAGAAATACATTTACCGAATACCAATAGCAAATGACCCCATTGTGGCAAATGCTTTGCACAAAATGAGGATTTGCACATGACACACAATTATTATTTTAATTTTTATTGACTCTACATTGTCTTTTTTCTCAATAAATATGGATTATTTGGGTAATAACAAAAATAATTTACTCAAAATAGCAAAATACTGAGTTTATGCTAAACTTCCTTTCTGAGCTCCATTAATTAAGGGTACAAAGGTAAACTTAGCTGGCTTCTCCTTTTTAGGACCTCATGTAAACTCAACCACATATGGGAACTCAGCCTTTCTGCATGGTTTCTTCCACCCATTAAAAAGACAAAGTAACTCTCCATTGCAGCTTTCTCAGTTTAATATCCCCAAGCGACACAAGAAAAACTTCTCAACTTTCCATGTTTTAGAACAGAGAGACGATGTTTACCCATGTTTACCTCAAGCCTTGGTTTAGACGTAGAGGGTATCATTGAGTTACATCCCTATCATACTCTGGGACATGCAGATCCAGTCATGAGGAAAGACCAGCACGAGGTCTGGTTGCTCCATCCTAGCTCTCTCCAGGGGAGTTTGGAGCTGTGATTAAACTTCAGCTAACCTCTGGGGATATCACCAGCAAAATGCTCTTTATGTTACTAGTTAAGGATGATGTTACGTACAGCTAAAGTAATCAGGTGAGCTGTACCAACTTGTCAGGACTCATAGTGATTAATATGCATAAATTTCAAGATACGTGATGCTCCTGGTTTCATTTTGGAGGCCCGAAATTCAGTTTCCACAGTTGGTTGCACAGTACCTGCTATGGTCAGTCCTCTATAGAAACCATGGATCATAAGATAAGTCACCTTGAGCTAGAGGGAAAAGGATATCTTGTTGGATCAAAGAGAAGGAAGGACTCAAAAGCCTTCCTTTGACTTCTCCAGACCCTTTCCTTTTGCTCTTGGTCCTTTTGCTATATGGAACCAGGTCTGTAAATGTGACTTGCTATGGAGTCTTGCTCATCCTTCTTGTGTGTCAGAAAACGAGGGCTGCGATCAAACCCCTGAAACTTAAATTCTCCATTCCACCCAGAAGTTCTGGACTGTGTAGTCCCTGTTGCCATTTCTGTTCCCTCTGGTCAGAGAAAGGCCAGGGCAGGAAACTGAACAAATGAAAAGTAGCCAAAGTGCCTATAATCCTGGAGAGGCCTCCTTTCTTTTGCTTCCTTTGTGTCAATTGATTTGGGGCAGTTATTTAGGAGGCATGGCCACTGGTGCCTACTTCTACTTTGCCTATG
>RJWM01039020.1:0-16381 GCA_004363535.1 Dasyprocta punctata | reverse complement strand
TTTATCAAATTCCCTCTTGGGTAGAACAGCACCGTTCTGCCAAAGAAAGCTATTTACTGGGTAGACTTTTTAGCAAGTTGTATTTTTAACTTGATTTCTTAGCCAGCCCATGGTGTCTTACTGGCTTTGCATACAATGTGCCTGGCTTGGCTATTTACATGAGATTGACAATATGAGAAATATCAGACTCTATACTCCTTAGGCTGATTTAGAGGCTTCGTTGCTCATTTGAATTCAGCCAAACTGGTCAGTCTAGCCTTGGGAAAACCTGCAAGAGTAAAATGAGAACCAATGGCATTTATTCATGAAAAACCTGAAATGCATAAAAAATGATTTCCATCGAGTTTCCAAACCGGTCAGTAAGCTGCACTGTGGTTTTGCTTTCTGTTTTTCCCATGCTTAGGGGCTGGTAAAAATTCTGAAACTATTTGTTAATTTGTTTTCCTTTCTCTGATGTAGGAACATTCAGGGTGTAATGGTTATCCAAGGTGAGGGCCTAACTCCATCCTGGAGATTGAGGAAGGATTCCAGGAGAAAGCAGTGTGAGATTGAACCTGAAGACAAAGGAGGTTAACTCAGCAAAGTCAGGGAAGAATTTCCTAAGGCTGAGACTATGGCATTCCTGGGCTCCATGAAGTTTTCAGGGGGTCTGTCCTACTGATACAGGGGAACAAAACTCTCAATCTACTATATGTCCAGTAAGAGTTCATGTTCTCTAAAATCAAAAAGTGAATTTTAGGAACAATGGAGATTAAGAGCAGAATACATTTATTGAGAGAAAAGAAGCTTCTGTCTTAGAGAGAGAGAAACAGAAGGGGTCCCAAGTGGGTTGCCGAAGACTCTGTCTTTTCTAGGGACTTTATTGTGTAAAACCATGAAGTGAGGCAGGTCTAAGGCGGGAAAACGTGGGAACTGGCAAGGTGGGTGTGAGGTGTGACAGAACTATGGTCAACCAATAAGATTAATTGTTCAGGTAACATCAATTAAGTCGGAAACAACTGGGAAAGTGAGTCAAGTAGCAAGCAGGCATGCTTACAGAGCAGTGACTTCCTGCAGGGGGTTGGGATGGTGACTCCTGGCTTCCACAGGGTGGTAGAGACCTATGTAGAATACCAATCCTTAGGATGTGGGTATATTTTCTTGATCTTTTGTCTTGAGGTCTGCCCCACAGGGGGAGGTGTCTATCTCCTCCAAGGCTGCAAGCTACCTGGCTTTCTGCACTGGCTCCTTGGAGGGCCCAGCCCTGTCTGACTGCCTGTAATATTTCTATCTAACTCAGTCGCCTGTAACACTACTTAGCCTCTGTGCATACTCTGAAAACAACCTCACCATTCTCACTCCAATGATACCACACTGCACAGCCTGTACACCACAGTGTAGAAGCTCAGTCTTGATCTGCAGCATATTCTGGGGCTTGGTGCACAGTAGAAGTATACTCAGTATTTGTTGAATTAAAGCCATTGTAGCGTAGTATTTCTCTCACTCTTCTAACTCATCATCCTCTGTTCGATTGCTTCAGTTAATCCTCTACCAATAATGCCAGTTTCCTCCTACTTGCAGACAAACCAGGCTACGCGATCACTAGCTTCATCGCTTTGTAGCACGCTCACCCGCGTGCCCCTCCATTCTTTCAAGTAATCTGACTTGATGTCCCCCTCAGCATTAAGACAAGGATTGTGGCGGGTGGCCATCCTGGCTGCCTTTCGAAGTCCTCCCTTTGTTCTCCTTCTCCTTAGCTCCTCTATGGTGTGCAGCTGGCTGCTTCCTCTTCCCTTGGCTTCTCAGACGTGGCCTAGTTTTAGCTCTTCTTGTCTGAATATTCCTCTTCTTCCTCCTTCTTCTTCATGCCCAGGAGATTCAAAAATGATTTTACTCTGGCTACACCTTCTCAGTTGGCATTGATTCAGATTATGCTGTCATTGTTTCATTTAGGGAATAATACGTAACTTCAATCTTAATCTCAGAACTCTCTAGAACAGTTCTACCTACATACTGGGCACTTGTGTAGACCACAGGCACACACAGAAACTTGCTATGTTAGGAAGAAACCCATTCTGACTTATGACGTTCATGTAGTGCTACTGCCATTCACTCACTGGTCTAGGCCGGAAGCCAGGGATCAAGATGGAACAAACCCTCTCCCTCTTCTCCCTACGGGCTTCCTTCAGAGACTCAGTGGCCAACTCCTGTCCACACATCCATCCCTGGATTCCTGTCCTGTGCCTTGGCATGCTATTTTCACTTCACAATCCCTCCCTACTGTGTGATTCCACCGGGTCTGTGTTGCCTCCTGTGGCAAAACAGAAATGTACCTGCCGAACTAGGCTCCTTGTTGTGACTCCTCAGGTGGCTCTTCCAATGACTTTGATGTTGGCCAAGCAAGCAAATAAACAGTTCCAGAGAATATCCCATCGGCCTCATGTTTCCCACTTATACAGTGCATCCCAGTGCAGACACGATGGTGATGGAAATCTGAGAGAGACTTTCCAATTACTGGCCTGTCTGAGTCCTGAGTGTTGTCCCTGATGCAGAGAGGTAAGAGTAGGGTCTGCCTGCATTCTACTAAGAATACCTTGCAATACTTCTTTTCTCCCTCCACAGCCTCTTCAGTTCTTTTACTGCAGTCCTTTTTAAAAACCATTTCATTGAAGCATAACTGAAATGCAAAAAGCTACACATAGTTGCCAGGGTTATAGCTCAGCAGCATAAGAGCCTTCCTGGCAAGTGCAAGGTCCTGAATTCGATCCCCAGTACCAAAAAACAAACAAACAAGCAAACAAACAAACAAGCAATGTTACACATATTTAACGTATACAGTTTGATGGGTCTGGACACATGCATGTACCCTTGAAACTATCACCACCACAATCAAGGTAGTACACATACCCATTGCCTCTGAAAATTTTCTCATGACCTTTGGTTTTTGTTTGATTTTTAGAGTAAGAACGCCCAGCACAAGATCTATCCTCTTTATAGAACTTTTAAGTGCTAAATACAGTCTTGTTAATCACAGGTGCAGCTTTGCAAAGCAGATCTCTAGGACTTACTCATCTTGCACTGCTGCTCACTCGTGACACGTTGTGTGGCCACATGTGTATATCTGTCCCTGGGAGGGGTTGAGTTAGTCTGCTCTGTGACAGTCTCTTGCTAGAATCTGATGAGTATTTCATGGTGAAAAATGAAATAGCTATGAATGAAAATCAGTTATTTCCACTGTCGAAGTAAACAGACCTATGTTTCCAATTCCTTATTCTAAAATAGAGTCTGACTCTTACCTTGGCTTGAGTTATATTAGAAGATCCTCTTAGTTTTTGTTGGTGTCAAACTCCAGGAAAATGAAGGTGTGGAAAACTCAACCCATCCTGGAATAATTCCTTAGCTGGAGTCCTGAATGTGGCTCTCGTTCTAACCCATTTACTTTTCAAAAAGGAACTAAGATGTTCAGTTGCTTCCAAGCACGTTTCCAAATTCCTTAGCCTGGTATTTATCCCCACCTTCATTCCTTGTATCTTTGGTGAGCTTTTCCAGATCACTTTTCCATTTCCCCTGTGTAAAAGCTAGATAACACAACCTGCGGTAACAGGAATACAGCTTTCAGATTCTTGATGCCATGTCACCATCTACCATTTCCTTTTTCTAGGCTGCTCCTTTCACTCCCTTTACTTAAATCCTAACCTTCTGTAGTGCATTTGGAGAAAATGCCACCTCTTTTCATGGGAATCAGCTCTGCATGCCCTAAAATCCCACCTAATCTGGAGGATGCCTTCCATCTCACACCGTCATGTTTCTTTAATACTATTTATGAGCCTAGGTTATTTGTTCTGCTATACCTACAGTTCCTGCAACTCTTACAAATTTTTATGTTCCTTAAGCCTCATATGTCACGGACTTTTCAAAAACTTTTGGTAGGCAAATTTATTATAAAATGAAGTAAGAAAAAGTTATTAAAATGTATTTTATTATTCTCTTCTTTGGAAAGAAACCATCATCATTCCTCATGTCTATGAATTGTGTATTGGCTATTATTCAGGAACAATCATCACCTATCACACATTAGTCAGTATTCTCCTAAGTGCATAACATTTTATTCTTTCAGGTAAAGATAATTTTTAATAGACTACCCAGATATAATTTAACTATTATATTTTTTGTGAATTCTGTAAATCTGGGGGGAAATTATTTTCAGATTATGTACACTCATGACTGATTTAGACAAACTGCTAATATGTTTTATTTGTTTATTTATTTATTTTTGAGATAGAGTCTTACTATGCAGTTCACACTGACCTTGGGCTCACTTTGGGACCCAGACAGGACTTCCACTTACAACAATCTTCTTACCTCAGCCTCTCAAGTGCTGGGATTACTGGAGCGCCACCATTTCCGTCAAACTGCTAATCTAATTCCAGGAAAAGAAATCATCCTTTTCCAAGATGGTGCTAGATGGCCCAGCCCCAGAAGGGGCCTAATCTCACCAGTAATGGGGACAAGATCCCTACCGAGAATCCCCATTTTTAATTCAAATTTAGAAGCATTTTAATTTTTGACCCTTGGGATGGCACAGATTTCTTGAAGTTTTACCATGAGAAATGTTTTCACTCTTTCCATAAATTGAAACAATGAGAGAAGGCCAACTAACAGTTTACAAAGGTCAGAAATTCTTCACATCTATTTATAGGCCCTGGGTAAGCAACTGGGGAAATTCTTTTTATTTATTTATAAAATAGCAGTAAAAAAGGAAGCCTTATTTCCAATTTTATGAGAGGGACAATTTTGTTTTCATTATTTAAAAATAGTTTGATTATAATAGTCACAGATTTTAATAGTTATTTAGAATAGTTTTAGTTCAATTGTGTTTCAAACAACGCATCCTCTACAAAAGGAAAGGGAAGTGTAGTGCCATTCAGATTTTCATCAGCCTTTTCAAAATATTAACAAGTTTAAAACATCGTTGCTTCTGAATTGTGAGCTAAGTATATGCCACCTGTAATATTTAGCTGAATAATGCGTATTCAGAATAGAATATTGTTTAAGCTGTTTTAACTTTCAAAGGACCTTTCTTTTCCCTGACAAGGTACTTGAACTTTTGGTGTTGACTATATATGAAAATATGTCAAACACACAGATTCTACATCTTCAAATATTCAAACTAATTATCCTTTAATTTGCATGTGAAAGCAAATTGCCACCTAATAGACCATTTTCCTGAGAAACCTTTCTTTATCTTAATGAGCAAAATGAGGAAACCTCTCACAGCCAGATTAATAACCTCCATGCCACTGAACAAGTTGCTACTTACCTGTAACACTGACCAGAAAGAGGCAACAAAGATGCAAATATTCTAGCTTATAGCATGGAACAGAGCTCACATCTACTTAGCATTTTATTAAAATGCATGTCAGCCCCACAGAATCAATAGTTGATTGATTTCTTATGTAAAACACGTGAGTACTTTAATTCTGGATGGAAATTCATTAGCAACTTCCAGTTGATGAGACAACATTATACAATTAGAACTGGGCTACATTTAATCATTACATATTTCAATTTCCCACTTTCTAGATAATACACAGGGTGTTAGCTCAACCCAGTTCCTTTAGAAGTATCTTTTAACAGAGATGGGCTGTCTCTACATAGGACATAGAATATGCCCGTGTATGAGTCAGCCTTTACCATGAAGATGCTGTGTAACAAGCATGCTAAAACTCAGTGGCTTACAGATCTGTCAGTCGGCCAAGGAACGGGCTGATCTAGACTGCGTTCAGGTAGGTTCAGCTGGGCTTGGCTCCAAACAGTCAGTTTCTCTCAGATGTGCAACACTTATGCTTCATTTTCTTGGGAGTGACAGGTCTCCTGGACACATTCTCTTGCCAGTAGGGTATGAAATTTCCCAGACTGGCATATGGAAATGCAAAACGCTTCACGAAGTCTAGGCAGGACACAATGCACAGGTACTCCCACCACTGGCCAAAGCAAGTCTTCTGGTCAGGGCCATTATCAATGGGGGAACATTCTGTTTGGAAGAACTGCTAGGTCACACAGCAAAGTTAGGCATGGCGAGTAGTGAAAAATTGGTAAAATTAATGTGTCCTCTGTCAGCTACTTTGCTTAAAGGGCTTTTAAAAAGGAACAGTTTTTTTTCTTCAAAAGACTTCCCCCTTTTTGTATCACTCTACATTGAATAACCCCAATTAGAAATATTTTATTGTTATCCTTGGCTTGGCACATGCATAGTCTCATTCTCTCGTTTACACACTCTCTCCTCCAAAATGACTCCAGAGTTTCTTTTCCCTCTAGTTCTAAAACTCAGCAGTTACCATGTCCATTCTCTGCTCGGAAACGCAGCAATGCCAATTGGATGTGGTGGTGCATACCTGTAATCCCTTTATTAAGGTCTCATTAAATTGTCCAGGCTGAGCTCAAATATGCAATCCTGCCTCAGTGGTATATATAAAATTAGTGACCAAACAACAGTATTAGTACCTCCTATATGTAAGTTATCGTACTAACTATAAATACAATATTTAACAGTGCTGGTCTTGAGTACCTCTAATCTCAGCATTCTGGGGGAGCTGAGGCAGAAAGATCACAAATTAAGTCCAGTCTGGACAACTTATAGAGTAAGACTCTTTCTCAAAACAAACAAAAGAAAACAAATAAAAAATAGAAAGGGCTGGCAATTGAGCTCAGTGCGAAGGCCCTGATTTCAATCTCAATACTGCAAACATAATGAAACAAAACAAGCCGCCATGCTAGTAAATCCCCACTTGCCTCTGACACAGCTCAAACCCTTGGCTGGCTTTGTGATATCCTTCACCATGCCTTGTTCATTCATCTCCTCCTTTAGTCTCTGTGAGTTCACTTTTGTCTTTCCATGGATTATTTTTCTTGCCCGGGACACTCTCTCTTCTCTCTCCTACCTACTTGGTGAATTCATATTCATTTGTCAGTGCCCAGCTCTCACATTCCAGCTTCTACCCAGATGCCCTGGGGAATTTTCTGCTTCATTTTAGTTCTGGTTTCCTAGCATTTTATACATATATCCATGTAGCACTTATAATAACAGACTGAAATTAGTCATTCACATGTCTATTTTTCAACTAGACTGTGAAGTCCCTGAAGATGGGATCCATGCCTCATTCATTTGCCATTCTTACTCCTGATCTCTATCCCCATATCCTGGGAGATGTTTCATAAGGTGGTGAATGGAGTTAAAAAATGCTTTAAGTAAGCACTTTAGAAAAATGAAATACAAATGGCTATGGCACAGGTAGATATACTCAGTCTTACTAATAATTAAGTAAGCTATAAATAAGCAAATAAATATTGTAGGAGATGCCAGTTTTACTCTTCAGGTTACTAGTTATAGTTTTAAAAGACTAAAACAGCATTTCAATAATATGGGTATCTGAAATTGCCAGTGGTAATCTAAATGCCAACTTTTAGACATTCTTTATCATTATTTCTCCCCCAGTACATCAATAATTTCATATGTGCTGACCTAGAATTTGATTTTAAATGATGCATTAAATAGAAATAAAGATGTGAAAGATTTTATAGAGTGCTATTGATTGTAGCATCATTTATAATGGCAAAAATAGAAACATTCTGAATTTTTTCCACTATGAGATGAGCTAGATAAATCATGGTATAGATCCAACATGGGTAAGGAAGTCTGTAGTTATTAAGAGGAATAATTAACAAAAGGGGAGGAAAGTTTCCTAAGTATTATCCAGCAGAGAAATTAGGTTATAAACCAAAGCTTCAAAGTCTGTTACATGTTCCCAGTTTTGTGAAATATAATAGGCTATTGATATTTACATTCTGGATGAGCCGAAAAGGTGGACTTGAGGAAATATAGGAAAATAATTCACAGTAATTTCATCTGTATGCAGTGATCATAGGGTAGACTTTATTTTTGGGCTTTTGTCTAGTTTTCAAATATTCCACAATGAGCAGGCATAACATTTATAGTAAGTGAAAAGATCTAAAAATATTCTTTCTTAACATATAATTATGATACAGTGATTTCTATTGCTTAGTGAGTTTGAGAAAACTTTAAATTATTGATTATGCATAGCACTTTATATGTGATTCCTGCTACTTTTGAGCCTTGACAATAGTTTATCTTTAGATTGGCTCCCATTTTTCTTTTGTAATTAACTAAGAACTGAAATGAATTTTCTAAATAGAATTGTCCTCGATATAAATGTAGAATCTTGTTTTCTCTAATGTAATTGTACCTGAATGAGAGCAACAAGGCCTATAAAAGAAGATAAAGTAGGAATATGATGTATAATTTCCCTTTGCATAATGGTAGTTCCACAGAACGCATGCTCCTGGCAGAAATGTAATTTAAATTATATCACAACAAATGCCATATTTAAAAATAGAAACTATCCATCATGCACTGAGTAAAGCTGGTAGCAACCTACAAGTCTCAAGAATACACTGAAAATTCCTCCATGAGTCCATTAAAAATAAATTGATTAGTTTAATTCCAGCACTTGCTGAAGTAAAGTATAAGTGATGTAATACAATTTTTAAGTGCATGACATTACTAATTACACATTTAGGGAAAAGTGATATGACAGTAAGTAGCCATTAAAATTATTTTATTATAGAGATTGAAATCTATACAATGTAAACAGTAATACCATCAATTCATGTGCCCATCACACTTGGCAGCTTGTTCTATTTTTACCACAATCCCTCTTTTGGAGATAATTTTTAAAATGCAAAACTTAACAACAAATTCTTGCTTTTTTTCTTCATTTTATAGGCAAAATTGGTGTTGAGCAATAGTGAACATTTTAATAACTATGGATGACTGCTCATAGCACCTATTTTGAAGGTATTGTTTGTAACATCCTGGAACAATTGCTCTAGCAAGGACATGAAAAGATTTTTCATTTAGACAAAAAAACAAAAAACAAAAAACAGATGCATCTTTGATTCATTTATGTAATTTGAAAAGCAGACCCAAACACTCCACATTCTTTTCCTAGGTCAGCACGAAAGGTATGAATGTAAAAAACAATGTCAAGCATTTTCCCTCTCCACTGTCACTGTTCTTACATTCCTCTTGGAGATTTTTCTCTAAATCTTTTACATAAAACAATTGTGCCATGTGTTTGCTTTTCAGAATAAAATGTTGTTTATTTCACAAACATATTTACAATACAAACTGGTATCAGATGTGCATCTTGATTTTTGTATATGAAATTTGGAAATCACTATAGTGGTTGAGTTGTTCATTTGGGATGTAGTAAGTACCTACTATGTGCCAGGTGCTCCTTTAGACTTTGGAGGAAACAATGAACAGGATGGATAAGGAATTCCATCTTTAAAGTGCAGAGTTTTCTCCAGCTATTTCTTAATTGGGAGATAAGAGAAACATTCAGCTTGGAAAATGTTGTCCGGCTTCTGCCTTAACTGCTCAGTCCCACTTTTTCACCAGAGCTCTGTGGTCAGAGAGGTATTGCACTCTCACCCAGGCTGCTGCTTCCGGACTCTCTAGCTGCATCTTCAAACAGCAACAAATACCCAGTAGGAACAAGCCCCAAAGCGAAGCAGAGCTAAAGAGTGACTGTTACACCAGTAATTATAGTGAACACTGAAAAATGGCGCCTGTCCGGGGCTCTAATTTCTTCCTACTTAGAGTCATTTTTCACAGATTGAACTTCTTGCTCTCCAAGGAATAAACTACTGTATGCACATAGCTGCAGGTAGCACTGCCTTGAGTTTGGTATTGTTCCTCTGCTTCCTACTGATTTTTCAAAATCCAGGAGCAGGGTATCTGAACTTGCTTTGTCCAGTTGATCTATCTATGCTTTTCACCTCTTTCTTTTCAGACATAAATTTCTGGGCTCCCTTTTAGAATATCAAATCCTTCCCCCTATCAGGATGAAAACAAAACCTTTACCCAGTTCCTATATAAATAGTAGTAGCTGTGATTTTTGAGTGTCTACCATGTGCTGGGTACTGTGCTGAACACATTTTTATGCAGTATCTTATTTAAGCTATACCACCTATTGCATGACTCTGTGATTATGTCTTTTTGGTACCAGTGAAGAAACTGAGGCACAGGCAGTTTAGGCTACTTGGACAAAGTGTGGAGCCTCTAAAGAGACAGCTTTATCATTAGTCCTGAGCTTGGTCACCAGTCAGGCATGTGTATCACAAAACACATTAAGTACCTCTGTGTCTCACGGACAGTGTTGAAAGAGTCAACTGTTCTCTTTAGCAGAGAGAGTTGAATTTTGAGAAGCTGTTTTTTGGCAAACATACTAGCAATGCAACAAAGAGGGTAGTTCCTAGTTTCACACTCACACCCTCTGACTTCAGTCTACACCTCCGTCCACTAAACTATTAAGGTTCTATGAAAGGAAAGGGGGCTACAGCTGTGTTCGCTACTGCAGACTCCAGTGAGCTAGAGTCCTACCGATGGACGGTGCCTTTACAATGGTAGGAGATTTGTTTGCTGGGAATTTGAGAAGATATTCAAGTTTCAGGAGCATTTTTCACTTTAATGCATTATTAAATAGAGATCCAATATGGAGCACAGGACTGATTTTGACATTTTTGAACGTGATTTTCCTTTATTAATAGAGTACCATAAAGTCAGTAGTAGCAGCATTTTTCAAAGCCCAGTAAAGGAAATGGAAAATAATTCTATTGTGCTGATGTAAGTTCTGTTATTTCTCTTAGAATTTTGCACATGGTCTGTCATAGGTAATCACCACAGCTCTTTTCCATCCATCTTTCTTTCATATATCAGCGTTTTCTTATGTTATCATGTCACTTCATAAATATTTCTTATGGTGATTATATATATATATATATATATGTATATAAAATTTAGTTAATAAACTGTAATTTAACTGGCTCTTTCCATCTTGTTGAATTCTTTTATTCCCATCCAGTTTGAAGTGGGAGGATTTGGTCCACTGTTATTTTATATCCAAAAAGTAACTTTCTAGAAATAAAATTACCACATCAATAAGTACAAATACTGTTGTGGTTCATAATACATATATATTTCCAACTCCTTTCTAGAACTGTGTACTATTTGATAACACCATCAAAATTTAACCACTCATAAGTTTAATTATACTGTCCTCAGCATTAGCCATTATAGCTCTAAACATAATTGCTAGCACAACAGGGAAAATTATTTTGTGTATATTTCCAAATCATTCTGAAATAGAGAGGTGGTACTTTGACACTGTTCAAAATCTAGAAAAATTTGGAATGCTTCCATCCTTCAAAGCAGGAGATATTCCCATCACTGCAGGAGTACAGACTCAGGAGGGGAATTTAGGATTCTACTCATCACCACAGAAAATGATGAACAGGTGTTATGGTTTGTGTTTTACTGTCCCCCCAAAGCCTCATGAGGTCATGGGAGTGGGCCTCCAGGAGGTGGATGAATGTAGAGTTTGTAATTGGTTCATTATTTCGTGCTGGAATTAGCGGCGTGAGTGCTACATCCACCCTGGTGGATAACCTGCATACAATGTAAGGAATGGAAAGAGGCCTGTCCTCCCGTTTACTCTGGTTGCTTTTGATGTTTTCTGTGGCCATGAACTGCTACTTTCTGCCATGTGCCACTCTGCCTTGGAGTCAATTGAGTATGGACTGAAACCTCTACAAATTGTGAGCTAAGGAAATTTTTCCTTTTTAATTTTGGGTGTTGGGTATTTTGTCTCAGCAATGAGAGAAAAGTAACCAAGACAGAATTCGGTACCAGAGAAGTGAGGTCATTGCTATGACTGTTTCTGCCCATATGGTTTAAGAGCCTTTAGGAATGGCTTGTGGGAAGAGTTTCAAAAAGTTCACAGATGTTGCCTGAAAGAGTAGTGCTGGAATGCCTTAGACTATTCTGTATGGGAGATTCTGGTCAAAGCTCAGAAGACCAGAAGACTCATAGAAATCCTGCTGGGCTTGTAAGGTTTCTGCTGGTGAGAAAGAGTGCATAGGCCATTGGACTCCAGATGATGTATGCTATGGGTTGGCCTAAAGTTTGTCTGCATTTTGCTTGTGTCTAGAGGTTTTGCCTGAGACTAAAATTAAGGGCAGTGGACTAATTAATTTGGCAGAAAAAATTTCAAGGCAGTAGATTGTTGAGGCAGTAGCATGGCTATTGTTGGGGACTTTTGGCCATATTTATATTGAGAATCAAGAGCAAAGAGCTGAGCAGAATGATTTAAAATGTTGTAGATTTTGGGCAGAAAAAAGCTCCAGTAAAGCTGTGGACTGCAAGGATAGAGCTGAGGAGATCCTGATTGCTGAGAAGGAACAGGAGAATATAAAAGATGGCTTGAGGTGCTGGGGGTTTAGCTCAGTGGCATAAGTGCCTGACTGATAAGCACGAGGTTGTGAGTTCAATTCCCAGTACAAAAAAATTTTTTTTAAAAAGATGGCCTGAGGGCATCACAAGAAGCAGCAAGTGTCCACTCTTTGCAGCCTCAAAACTGCAGAAGCACAAGACTTTGCTTTGAAGGGAAAGCTGAAGAGCACCATGCTCCAGAATGGTAGCAACATAGAAAATTCATTCCTCAGAATCAGTTTCAGAGTACTCAGTGATCCTGGTACTTGACCCCTACAGCCAAGAAAGAAGAAAGCTCCAGCTGGCAGCAGACCTTAGCATCATCTACGTAACACTGATTTTAGACACATGCAGAATGCAAGAGTTCTGAGGTTAAAAAGGCTTCCACCCAGATTTCAGAAAAAGGCCTGGGAGGCCAGGCAGTGCACCCCTGAGAGGGCAATGTGCAATGCTGGGGGAAGCCAAAGGTGCAGTGGAGACCTCTGAAGTTTGGAGAAGCCAGGAACATGGATCGTCTGAGGAAAACTGAAAGGAGGGAGTAAAGCAGGCCAAGAGAGAAGCCCTAGGAGCTACTACCACTACCACCAAAAGTGCCATAGCAGGGGAGTTACACAAGCACTTTGGAGCTCACATCTTGCCACAGATTGCCTTGGATACTGCACATGGAACCACAGGACTTAATATTTGCCCTGCTGGATGTTGGACTTCCTTTGGCCCCATTCCTTTGTATCTCCCTGTTTGTAACTTTTGGAATGGTAATGTTTATCTTGAGCCATTGAATGTAGAAAGTTTTTAACTTTTTTTTCATTTGTACAGGGGCTCACAGCTAAGAGTTTGCTTTAGGTCTCATAGTAGACTTGTGACTTGGACTTTTCAGCAATGCTGAAACTGTTAGAACTTTGGTAACTCTTAGAGCTATCTCTGAGATGCCTTTTGCATAAAGGGATGTGCATGAGTCTTTGGTAGTCAGGGGCAGAATGTTATGGTTTGTGTCTTGATGTCCCTGCAAAACCTCATGAGATCATGTGCCTCTTGGAGGTGTCTGAATCTAGAGTTTGTGATTAGTTTGTTGTTTAGTGCTGTGACTGGTGGTGTGAGTGCTGCAGCTGCTCTGGGGTTGGGGGTAGCCTGTACACAATATAAAAGAGGGAAAGAGGCCAGCTTCTGCCTTTTTGCTCTTGCTGCTTTTGCTGTTTTCTGCTGCCATGAACAGTTGCCCTCTGCCATGTGCCACTCTGCCTTGGAGCCAGTTGAGTATGGACTGAAACCTCCACAAACCATGAGCTAAATAAATTTGCCCCTGTTTAATTTTGGGTGTTGGGTATTTTGTCTCAGAAATGAGAGAAAAATAACCAAGACAACCAGGGAAGTAATATAATGTCTCCCTCTATTTTCAAGAATAGTGTTACTTTAGCAGAAATCTGAATTTTTACCTTTCTAATTACAGAAATTTTAGAAGTTTAATTTATGTGTAAAGTTGCCCCATCAAATGAAATTTTACTTAAAATGTCAAGAGCCATACTAGGTGAAATTATTAACTTATCTCCTTCTTAAATACTGGTTTAGTTACACATGTGTATATATAAAACTTCATTCCTTTAAACCTAGAATTTTTCAATACTGCTTTTCTTAAAATTGTCTTTGAAAAATTTCCAATTTTCATGGACATTGTAAGAATAGCACCAAGATTGAAATGGTTCTTAACTGTTTTTTTTTTTTCTGAGTACATATATGATACAGACTTGATTTTTTCAGTGCTTTGGTATAGTGTAACTTCCTAGAATATCAAACAACTATTAAAGACTAGGTGTTGTGATTAGAGCTGTCCTATCTCTTTCATTTTTATATCCTTGATGGTGAAGATTGCTAGGCAAGTAGTAGATGCTCAGAACAGGTTGTCGAATTGATATAGTCTTCTATGCAAGGCACTTTCCAACAAAATGTGACTGATTCAAAAAGTAAATATATAGTCCCTCCAAACAAAGAGTTTTGTTTCCAGGGGGATTGTTTCGTTATAGTAACACACTCTTATACTGTGAAAGATTGCCCTGCCATTAGACACAATCTCTTTTATGGTGGAGAACCAGCGCTGGTCCTTGGACTGGTAGCCAAGGGCCTAAGAGTGGGTGGACCTGCGTAGTCTCAGGCCCCACCCAAACCCTGCAGAATTAGAATCTGATTTGAGAATAACCCCAGTTTTGTGTGTACTGGAAAGGTTGAGGAGTGCTTGTTCAGTAGCTCTTAACCCTTCTTATATATCCTTTAGATACAATGGAATGCCAGATTCTTTTGTGTATAGACAGATGTTTTCAAAGTGTGATCCCTGGAGCAGAGGGACTGGGATTAACTCTGGACTTACTAGAAATGCAAATTCTTGGTCCCTACCTAGACCCTCTTGAGTCATTAGTGCTGGGGATGCACTAGTGCTATCTAACAAGTCCTATGGGTAATATGTTGGTTGGAGTTTGATAACTTTTGCTTTAATGCTAACTAGACTTAAATTTACAGTACCTGTTTAAACAGAAACCTTAGAGACTTCGAATTCATTTACAAATTAGTGTCTCCAAAGATACTTTTCCCCTAAATGTCTACATGATGTGAATGTTGTCAATTGTGTCAACTCTGGAGATTTAGGAATAGCAGAATATCATTATACCAAAACCAAAACTTTAATGATCTTTTCTAAACTTGGATTTTCCGTCAAGTCACAAAACCTATAATTAACCATAGAAGATACTTTGTTTCCACTTGGGCCACCTCTGTTCTTATAAACTAAGGTATGGTTTCAGATAATTGATAAGCCTCAGAAGAATTTGGGCTCAGGTATTACAAGGTTGCATTTGACATTTCCTGTATTTCTCAGATGCAGAAAAATCCAGCTCAGATGTCTTCAGTGGGCCTAGGGTTTCTCAGTCGTCCTCCTTTCCACTACCACCCCACATCAGTATCTGCCTGAACAGCTGGACTGTAATATGACTCACTGGCTTTTTAGCTTCATAGCTGGGGGCTTTGCCAAAACCCTTGCTACTTCTCTGTGATGTGACGTACATCCACTAAGAAAAAAAGACTGAATCCACAAACCCTGCAGGAAATTACTCTCATTACCGCAGCCGGATTCTTGTTCCTATCCAGGAGAGGGATTCATTGCACATGGCATTTAATTTATGAAGCAGAGTGTGTTGTGTTTGGTATCAGCTTTTATTCTGACTTCCAGAACAAGATGATCGCTGTGTCTCTAATTGTGTGTGCAATTTGACAGTCAAAATGGGCTTTGAGTAATCTCTTGGCGGTGTCATCAACAGAGGAAGTTCCTTTCTGCATTGTACTTTCATGCAACAGGACACTAAGATTTTCATTTGTTCGTTTTATGTTTTCCCTTGGATTGTGACCTTAAAGTGAGTCAGCAACTTGCTATAGCTGCTCAAAAACAAATAAAAAATCAAAGCGATCACTCTGAACTGTTGGTAATAGTACATTGTCTGAAAGTAATGCACACCGGTTGGTCCCTCTATGCTTGCAGCAGATCGGAGTCCACCCAGAGAATGTGGACACACATAGAAACCAACGCAAGGCCGAGCTGGGGGACCCCTGGGGACAAGCCTGCGGCAATGTTTTTGTTTGACCAGTACCTTGTGCTTGCTGCCACTGCCTAGTTCAAGTGATTCCACTTGAACTTCTAAATATGTGCCTCTGTCACCCCAGTAGATGCCTGCACCAAGCTAGCCATTCAGATTTCTATTGGTCTGGACTCAGTGATTGGTCTAAAACACATTTGTGACCTGAATACGACAACTGAGAGGTCTTGGGGCAGGGTGTGTGTGTGTGGGGGTTATGTGAACACTGAAGAGTGCAGTCCCTTCTCATTTCCTTGAAATTATTAGTTCCAAGGACTATGCCACTCTGGAGGTGTAGGATCCAGTACTGCTCCGCAGGGATACAGTGAGTTAGATAATAAGCCCCACGGAGGCGAGGCTGGGGAAGAGAGAGAGGGAGAGAGAGAGAGGAGGGGAGGGGAGAGGGAGGAGGGGAGGGGAGAGGAAGGAAGGGGGT
>RJWM01039018.1:0-16368 GCA_004363535.1 Dasyprocta punctata | reverse complement strand
CCCTCTCCTCCCCATGCCACTCTTGCGAGGAGGTGATGGTGAGCAGCAATCTCATCCTAAATGCCACGGGTATCTCTGCACAAGAGTCCGTTCAAAGTTTTGCTCATTTTTTATTGGGTTGTTTGTCTTATTATTGAGTTATGTGTTCTTTATACATTGTAGATACCAGTGCTTTATTAGGCTTGTGTTTTGCATCTTGGAACTTTGTGACCAAAGCCCTAGTAAAAGCAACAATGATTCCAATAAAATAGGAACACAGTCATTTCTCCTGGGGCACCAGCCCACTGACTGCAGCTGGTGGCTGCTTCCTGGGCCAAACTCTGGGGCTGGGGCTGGTGCTGCCTCCTGAACAATGAGACCCTTGCAGACATTACCTCAGTTTCATCAGAATTAAAAATACAAGCCACTCCGGGAGGATGAAGCAGGAGGATAACAGCTTCCAGCCAGCCTGGGCAACTTTGCAAGACCGTGTGCCAAAATAAAAACTAAAAGAAAAAGAGAAAGAAAAGGTCTAGAGATGTAGCTCAGTAAGAAGGCCCTGGGTTCAATCCCAGTACAGAGGAAGGGGGAAAAAAGCCAGAGGTAGCTTTCTGTATCAATCAAAAATATATCCATGCTGTGGACGTAGCTCAGTGGCACAGTGTCTGCCTGGCAAGCACAAGGCCCTGAGTTCGATACCTAATGGGGAGGCTGTGCATTTTGGGGACAGGAGAAATGTGGAAAATCTCTGTACCTGTCCCTGAATTTTGCTGCAAGTCTAAAACTGTTCTGAAATATAGCCTGTTAGTGTTTCATGTTTTGTTTTGTTTCGTTTTTTGAGGCAGGGTCTCACCATGTAGCCCAAGCTGGCCTTGAACTCATGGTGACCCCAGGTGTGTGCCAACATGCCTAGCTTGTGTTAGAATTTTTTTTTAAATCAAGTACATGGATGATTTTGATAAACATATGAGTTAATTTGAAATATAAAAGAAAGGTACTTTGTCCAAGCAACTGTTTTCGTACTTGAATTTCTGAGTTAGAATTTAGATGCAGGTATTACGTTACAAGTAGAGAACACTGGAAGGCTATCTGGAGGAGACAGGAAGCAAGAGGCGAAGCTGTAACCTACGCCAGTGTGCGTGTTTGTAGGGCGTGCGTGCGTGCGTGCGTGCGTGCGTGCCTGTGCAAATGCGTGCATCAATTCTAGCCCATTGTCCAAGGCTAACATTCTCCAGCACCCTCCTCACGGCTTTGACTGTGTTCACCCCTCGTCCAGCTGAGCGCTCTGAACCCTCCTCAGGGTCCAGCCGATCTCCAGCGTCACTGGGGGCTAGGCGACCCCCCACGCCCGGCCTGTAGGACAAACTCAGAATCATCGCAGGCGCCTGGCACAAACCACTGCGGTCCATTCCATTATCTCTAACACTAAGAGCGCCAGCCCCGCCACCGGCTGTCACTTTCGGTGCTGCCAAAAGGGACAGATCACCCTGTTCCTGCTCATGCTTGCGTCTGTGTGGGGGAGGCCAGCGTGGGTGATCCGGGGACGGGGACGCGGCTGCACGGCTGGTGGGGCGTCTCCGGGTCAGGCCGATGTCCCCGATCCCCAACGCTGCAGATCTTTTATACATAGCGGGTGGGGGGGACGACCTGGGAGCCAGGGAAGGGCAGCAGCAAATGCCTGTGTGACTGTCCCTAGTGATCCCGCCCTGCCTTTCTGTAGTTCTGACGAAAGGCCTCGGGGTAGGTACCCCTGCTAGCCCCGCTTTACCAGCAGGAAGCGCAGCAGAAGTGTGTTAAGTGGCCCGCAGTGGGGCTAAGTAGCAGGGGCTCCACCTCTCCTGTCGGAGATCGGAGATCTGGAGATCATGAGATCATGGGATCCTGTGAAAACACAGTGTCATCATTTCTTGCTACAAAATATCCAAGTGATTGTTGCAAAAATGGATCCCAAATTCAAGACAATCTAGTATACCTGCATTATGGCCTGCAGGATTTCTAGTCAGAGCTGGGCTTAAATTTTTTTTTTTTGTTTTGTTTTGTGGCACCGGGGATCGAACTCACAACCTCACACCTGTCAGACAGGCACTTAAGCCACTGAGCCAAACTCCCAGCCCTAGTTTTTTGGGGCAGGGTCGCACTATGTAGCTCAGACGGGCCTTGCACTCCGGTTGTAGCCCAAGCCAGCCTCGAACTCACAACGCTCCTCCTACCTCAGCTTCCTGAGTGCTGGGAATAAAGGCGTGCGCCATCATGCCCGGCTCTGGGTTTGAATCTTGACTGGGACCGTCAAATCCTCCATCTCCTCCTCCGTCCAAAGAGACTAGTTATCTCCTTTACAGGGTCAGAGTGGGGGCAAATGACATGAAATCTGTTCAAATACCCCAGAACAGCACGACATTTTCCCCCCATATTCATTTTATTTCAAGAAGAAAGAAGAAAAAAAAATTTCAAAGCATGTTAATTGGGGGCACCAATGGAACATACATTGTGCATTGCACAATGACATTTTTAAAACTCAAGGTTAAATTTCCATGTAAAAAATAAAGGGGCACTCAGAGCCAGCCTCTGCTCAGCCACCTGCAGAGTGCGCCCCAGCTGGACCAGGGCAGAAATCCCCAGGAGCTGCTGGGAGGCCAGAAAACCTGGGAGAGGCTTTTATGAATGAGACAGAAGATGGAGCCGGGGCCATAGCTTGGGGTGCTGAAGGAACCCCGTCCTCAGGGCGGAAGCTGACGGTCAGCTGGAGTGGACAGGGCAGGGCTGGCAGCAGGCGAACCTGCCTCGCACTGCTCCGGGCCTCACCTTCTGGTGCAGTGGGCACCAGGGGCGGGACAGCAGAGGTCTGAGAGTCCAGGGGGCACGGACCACCGAGGGGACGGCAGAGAGGCTGGGGGGGACAGAGCCCGGTGCCTGGTGGGGAACCAGAAGGGATGGGCTGAGCTCGTGGGCAGCCAGTGGGGCGCCACACCTCTCGGCTCCTTAGTCCCACGCGAGCGCGGTGGGGTGAAGGCCGAGGGGCCTCTGAGTGGGTGCTCAACCAGTTTTAGCAGTGTCCCCTTCCCCAGGGCCTCCCGCAGCTTGCCCTCAGGTTTCCTCTTACTGGTCACCCATTTCCTGCTGACCCCCACGACCTCCACGAATCCACGCGCGGGTTCCCTGGAGCAGACCCGAGAGGCCCAGCAGCGCCCGACACCGCTGGCTCGTGAGCTCCTCATTCGCTCACTCAGCGCTCGTGGGCCGAGCACCTTCCATGTGCCAGGCACCGTCCTGAGTCCTGGGGACAGCGCCCTGGCCTCCTGGGGCTGACTCTGCAGCAGACAGAAGCGAAAGGCAATAATCAATACATGCAATAAGTAGGCTACTGAAACATTCCGTCAGAAGGCATTAAGGAAGAAAGAAGTAGGACAGAGAATCCACCTGCACCGTGCAGTCTTTGAGGGGTGCTCGTGGGCCCCAGCATCCCGGCGCCACGGTCTCTCTCAGCCCTCACGTGCTGCTAGATGGATGGGGGCTGAGGTCTAGGCTGCTGGTTTTCAAAATGCAGTCCCCGGGTCACCTGGGAACTCGTTAGAAATGCAGATCTCAGGCCTGGGACTTGCAGATCAGAACCTGGGGCTGGGGCCTAGCGTCCTGGTGCTTCTGAATGCTAAGGACCGAGGGGCACTGGCTTGGGGAGCAGGAGGCATCACCTATTATAAAGGGCCTGGGGACTTGGGAGTAAGCACGCTTGCGTGTGTGCGAGTGTGCATGTGTGTGCGTGTGCATGTGTGTGTGCATGGTAGTTCAGCCTGCTATAATAAAGTACCATAAACCGGGTGGCTTAGCAACATCAAGAATTTATTTCTCGCCGGGCGTGGTAGCGCACGCCTTTAATCCCAGCACTCAGGAGGCTGAGGTAGGCAGAGCGTTGTGAGTTCGAGGCCAGCTTGGGCTACAACGTGAGTGCAAGGCTGGCCTGAGCTACATAGTGCGACCCTGTCTCAAAAAACTAGGGCCAGGAGTGCAGCTCAGTGGCTTAAGCGCCTGTCTGGCAGGCCCGAAGCTGTGAGTTCAATCCCTGGTGCCACAAAAAAAAAAAAAAAAAAAAAATTATTTCTCACAGTTCTAGGGTCTTGGAATTCCAAGATCAAGGTGTCAACGAATTCCGTGAAAGGCGGATTTCTGGTTCCTAGCATCTTTTCACCATCTCTTCTTTTGACAGCAGAGACGTGTGGTCTCTGGCCTCTGTACAGGGCAGGAATCCCACCCCTGGGTCTGATGATCTGACCACCTCCCAGGGCCCCGCCTTAGATACCATCACTGTGTGGGACAGGACAAGAATTTGGGAGGAGGAACATTCAGTCGGTAAAGCTAGTGACGCGAGATATATTCTGTTAGGTTTTTGGCGCAGTTGAGACAAAGGGAGAGAGAGAGAGAGGAAGAGGCCTTTGTTGCAGGCACCGGAGGGCTGCAGAAGAATGTGAGACCCCTCAAAGGGGACAAAGCTGGGGAGTCGCTTTTATGGGGCCGGGACGGCGTGGAGACTGTGTGGGTGCACAGGTCATCATGTTGGGACAGGACAGCGGGTCTTTTGGCATGGGGTGGACACTACCTGAGTGGACAGTGTCGGAAGGGGGACTGGAGGACCTCTGGCATGTGCACAAAAGGGAGACAGAAAGTTTATTGTTTTGGGACCAGAAGAGGAGCGCAGGAGTTAGTGTTGGAGAGATGAGCTGTTGTTTTTGGGGTCAGCGCCACGATGGACTGGCGCATGGAGAGCCTGACAGCGTCCTATATGAGCGGAACCCATCCCAGGCAAGCGTCTAGGTTAGGGTTGGCTGAGTGGTCTGGTGCCAGCAGCACAGCCAGGAGGGGAACGGGCGCTGGGGTCCAAGCCCAGAGGCCGGGGCAGGCAGACGGCCGCCTGGCTTTCCAGGTATGAGGGTGTGGGCCAAGCTGTCCGGCGTGGGGCCCTGCCAGTGAGGCCACAGCACAGGCGCTGATGGTGCTGAGGCAGGATCTTAGCAAAGGACTGGCCTCCCTGGTCCTAGTCTTTTCTCTTTTCCCTTTCCCAGACAGGGTCTCCCTCTACTTCAGCCTGGTCTTGAACTCACAGTGACCCTCTAGCCTCAGCCCTGAGTGCTGGGTGTGCACTACCACACCCATAAACACAGTCTGAGTCTTTTATTCATTTTGTTTGTTTGTTTGTTCGTTTTGTTTTGTTTTTGTAGCCCAGGGGATTGAACCCAGGAGCCTCTCTGGGTACTAGGTGATCATTCTAGTGCTAAGTTACACTCTCAAGCCTTTCTTAGTTTAAACAGGGTCTTGGTAAATTGTGGGTTGGGCTCACATTTGTGATTCTCCTGCCTCAGGTTCCTCATTAGCTGAGTTTACACCTACGTACCTGCACCATCACACCTGACCTCTTAAAATGCAGTCGCATTTACGAGCCAAGAGGGCTCTGGCTTGGGAATTCAAGTGTGGGAGTCTGTCTTTCAGAAAACCCCTCAAAGAACACAAATATTTGCATAGGCGTCTCCTGCCACCCCTGTGCTGGGGGTCGGGCCTGCACCCACAGGGCCTTCCAATCCCAGCGGCCCCAGGAGGCATCCCAGCGGGAAGGCGGTCGGAGCCCCAAGAGGATGAAGTGAAGACGTTACCCTGCTTCTCCCTGGGGGCAGCCTCCAGAGGGCGGTCCTGCGGCCGAACGTCACTGCTGACCCGCCAGGCCTCTTCTCCACAGCTCCCCTCCCTCCGTGCTGGAGACCGCGTCTCCCCTTCCCGCCAGGCCCGCCAGTGCAGGTCCCCGGCCCGGCTCTCCCGCGCCCCCGCCCCCTGCGGTACAATACGCTCCTGGAATTTCCCTGTTTCGCGGAAGCCATCTGTTTCCCAGGATCCTGACAGATGCGACAGCTCGCGAATAACGGGGTTCCTGAGTCACCTGACCGCGGACGCGCGGGGGCAGGGGGGGCGCAGCCGCGGGGGGAGGCGCGGGCGCCCGAAACCGCAGGTGTGCAGGGTGCCGCTCCCCGCCGGCCGGTTTCCGGGGCGCTCTCTGCGGCCAGGCGGGACGCGCTCCACCCGCGTGCCCAGGCACGCGCCCCGGCCCGGCCCCGGAGCACCCCCGAGGGCCCCGGCGCGGGGAGGTCGGGCGGGACGGGCCGGCGCGGCGGAGCCGGGGACCCCGCGAGCCCTGCGCCCCCGCCCAGCCCCGCCGCGCGGGTCGCTTTCCGGTCGCTGGGCGAAGCACGCGAGCCCCGCAGCTTAGGAAAGGAGAGGTTTATTTGGCTCAGGTTCCGCCCGGGCGCTGGCTCCGCGGCCGGACTGCAGGCCGCAGAGGCAGCCGAGCGCGCGCGCGGCGGAGCGGGGAGGAGTGAGCCTCTGCCCGCCGCCCCGGCCCCGCACGGCCGGCTCTCAGCCCCAGCCGGGGCCCCCGCGGGACGGCGCGCCGTGCAGATCGCACCCCGGGCGCGCTCCCTTCCCACCTCCATCCTCCCCGCTCCCGCAGAGGCCCTGCACGGGGAAGCACCGCGGTCTCCTCACTCCCTGGGAGGGGAGCGTCCCGCGAGGACGGAAGCCCCGGGCCGACCCGCTCCCCGCCTCCCGGCCCCGCGCGCTGAACCCGGGCGGCCGCGGTGCCCAGGCCTCTCCGCCTCCCCGCGTCCCCCGGCGCCTCTCAGAGCCGCCTCCTTGGGGTTCAGGTCCCGGCGCCAGCGCCACTTTGTGCTGGGCGGAGCAGCCGTCTTTGTCTCGTTACCGGCCTTTCTCGCGTGGAACACACTTGTCTGTGTTTCTGTTCCTGTTTATCGTCCCCTCCCCTGAGCAGAATGCCAACTCTGGGAGGACCCGAGCCTCGTCTGTCTCGTTCCGGGTTGTGTCACAGGCCTGGCACGCGGCACATACCCGCTCACGAGCGGGCCGCCCGCCGCCCCCGGCAGACGGAGTGGGCAGTGCTCGGGCGTCCCCGGCTCAGCAGCCTGGGAGAAGGCGGTGAGCCGAGCTCTCCGGGGTGGCCCGGGGCAACCTGGCTCACCAGCACAGGCGCAGAGCTGAGTGCTTCGTCAGCACGGGGCCAGGGCGGTGGATAAAGAGAGGCTGGAGGGGGAAGGGGCAGGGTTCAGGCTGGCTGGGAAACTGGTCTGGAACAGGCTGCCGGCAGCAGGGAAGACAAACCTGAAAGCGCGGGCTGCGGCCGCTACAGAAGGTCTGTTTTTTTTTTTTTTTTTTTTTTTTTTTTTTTTTTTTTTTTTTGCGGCACCAGGGATTGAACTCACAGCCTGGCAGGCGCTTAAGCCACTGAGCCAAACTCCCGGCCCTGGTTTTTTGAGGCAGGGTCGCACTATGTAGCTCAGGTCGGCCTTGTACCGCCTTGTAGCCCAAGCCGGCCTCGAACTCACAACGCTCCGCCTACCTCAGCCTCCCGAGTGCTGGGATTAAAGGCGTGCGCCACCACGCCCGGCTGAAGGTCTGGTTTTGAATTGCGCCCCGCTCCAATTTGTGTGTCGAAGTCCTAAGCCCGGTACATCCGGCATGTGTCTGCCTCTGGAGAGGCAGCCCTTAGGCAGGACATTAGGATTGAACGAGGCCCTGTGTCAGGCCCCACCTCCATGTGACTGATGTCCTATAGCAAATGAAGAGACCTCTCTAGAAGGCTGGGGCAAGAGGATCACAAGTTCAAGCTCAGCCTGGGGAAGTTGGTGATATAGCAAGACCTTGGCTCAAAACAAAAATGAAAAAAAGGAAGGCCCTGGGTTCAATTCTGAGAAAGAGAGCAAGAGAGCGCTGCAGGACATGCATGCACGGAGACACGCTGTGTGAAGAGCTGGAAGGGGCAGCCACGGCAAGCTAAGCGGAGACAACCCCTAGGCACCGCCCTGCCGGCATGGGGCCGGGGACTTGCAGCTTCTGCGGGGGGAGGGGGAGAAAAGCCACTCGGGCTGTGGGTTCTGTAATGGTGGCCTAGTAGACCCATGCAGCTGTTTAATTTCTTCTATTTTATTTTAATACAGTAATATATTCACCTGATTAAAAACCAGCTGGGTGTGATGGTACACACTTGTGACACCAGCACTCAGCAGACTGAAGCAGGAGGATGGCTGGGAGTTTTGCTATGTAGCCAGTTCAAGGCCAGCCTGAACTGCATAGTGAGATCTGGTCTCAAAAACACCCAGAGAGTGCAATAGCGGCCGAATGATAAAAGTCGGCATCCAGGTGATCCTCCCGAGGACAGCACGTGGCCTTGCTATGCTATGGCCACGGCGGTGGTCACCTGTCAGGATATATCAGCACGCAAACCTCCGTGGAGGGATATTCTACCATGGAACTGAGTGGTGCTTCTCACCACTGTCCGAGGCATGGAGTCGAGGAGGTCTGAGAAACTGCCAGGCCAAGTGGAGGTGAAGGAGAGGCGGCCACTGAAGGTGGGCCCTGGAGGGGGGCAGCGGGAAGACCTGAGGCTGAGGGAAATGCGGGCCTCAGTGAACAGCTGTATGTGATGGTGGTCGTTGGTTCTGACAGAGGCACTGTGTGGATGTAAGAGGTTCATAATGAAGGACAGCCAGGTAGGACATATACAGAGAGCCCAGTTTACCATGCCCTGCTGCAGATCTTGCCACTTTATAAGATCACAAGACTGCGAAAGTGATACCCATTCTGTAGAAACCATACTTCAAGTTTTTTTTTTTTTTTCTTTTGGACAGGGTCTCATTATGCAGTCCAGGCTGGCCTCGAACTCATTATGTAGCCCAGGCTGGCCTCGAACTTGTAGCGATCCTCCCGCCTCAGCCTCCTGAGTGCTTAGATGACAGGCGTGTGCCACCACCCCCTAGCTGGACTTTCAGTATTTGGTCCAGGACTCTATAGTGAGGTTGGGCAGCAGAGAGCCTCAGTTTCCAATCAGCCAGGCAAAGCCTGGCATTCTCCACTGTGGGAGCTGTGGAGAAGCATTTCAGTGGTCAGGGGTTTAAAGTATTATCTATGTAGCAGTGGCTTCCTGGAAAACAACCCCATACCAAGAGTCAGAAAGCATTTATATACAGGAATTCTCTGTATTATCTGCATAATTACTGCGTAAGTCTAAAGCTGTTCTACAAGTGAAGGGTTTTTTTTCTTCTTCTTTTTTGACAGGATCAAGAGGATCACAAGTTCAGGGCTAGCCTGGGTAACATAGTAAGACCTTGTCTCCACATAAAAGGGCAAGTAATAAAAAGTAATAGTGAAAAGTCTCACCCTAATTTATTTTTTCTTTCTTTCTTTCCTAGATAAGTATATATCGATCTATACCCTTAACCTTTTTTTTTTTTTTTTTTAATTTTTGGACAAGCTGTTGCTAAATTGCCTGGGCTAGCCTTAAGCTTTTGATCTTCCTGCCTCAGCCTCCCAAGTACCTGGAGTTATAGGTGTGGGCCATCGCACCCAGTTTCACTCTGATTTCTGTCCCTTGCCCACCTAGTCCCCATTCCCACCTACAGTCATTATTTATCTATTTATTTTTTTTTTTTGCTGTATTGGGGATTGGTCCCAGGGACTTCAGTGCTGAGCTATATTCCATCACTTTTTAATTTTTTGTTTTCTTTTATTTTTAAAAAATTAAGCCGGAAGCCGGGCGTGGTGGCACACACCTTTAATCCCAGCACTCGGGAGGCTGAGGTAGGAGGAGCGCTGTCAGTTCAAGGCCGGTGTGGGCTACAACGTGAGCACAAGGCCGACCTGAGTTACATAGCGCGACCCTGCCTCAAAAAACCAGGGCCGGGAGTTTGGCTCAGTGGCTTAAGTGTCTGCCTGGCAGGCAAGAGGTTGAGTTCAATCCCCGGTGCCACAAAACAAACAAACAAACAAACAAAAATTAAGCTGGGCGTGGTGGTGCACACTTTTATTCCCAGCACTCAGGAGGCGGAGGTAGGTGAAGTGTTGTGAGTTGAGGCTGGCTTGGGCTACAACTCAAGCACAAGGCTGGCCTGAAGCACATAGTATGACCCTGTCTCAAAAAACTAGGGCTGGGAGTTTGGCTCAGTGGCTTAAGCGTCTGCCTGGCTGGTGCAAGGCGGTACCACAAAAAAAAAAAAAATTATTGGTACATTTTAGATATACAAAATTATAGCATTTATCATGTGCAATTTGTGCCTGTATGTGATATATCTTGATTCTTTTTTTTCCCATTTCCCTCCCCACCCTTCAACCCCTTACCTCATTTACAAAAGCTTCATTTCCATTTTTTCCTTCTATTCTTTTTCCTTTTCCCTTCCTTCCTTTTCCCATCCCCCTTCCTAGTTCTCTTCCGATTTGAACCCTTTTTTTGTTTTGTTTTGTTTTTTTTTTTTGTCTTTTTGAGACAGGGATTCACTATGCAGTTTAGGTTGGCCTTGAACTCACTTTGTAGCCCAGGTCAACCTCAAACTCAGTGATCCTCCTGCCTCAGTTTCCCCAATGCTGAAATTACAGGTGTGCATCACCACTCCGAGACTTTTTTAATTTTTTGAGACAGTATCTCACTAAATTGGCCAGGTTTAAACTTGTGATCCTCCTGCCTCAGCCTCCTGGAGTGCCTGGGTTACAGGCATGAGGCACCATTCCTGGTTGTTCCTCACTTTATTAGGGTTCTGTGGACCCTTCCAGAATTTCATTATGCCAATGTGAACAAGGACTGGTTTTATTTGCCCCGAGGCCTTTATATTTGCTTTAAAGAGTAATCATTTTTAATATATTTCAAACACACAAAGCAGAGAAGAAAGTGCCCGCAACCCTATGTATCTGTCATCCAGATTCAACCATGGGGAACTCACCACTTACAACTCAGTCTTCCTGATGGCCTTGCTTCTGTCCTTTGCTGAATTGTCATAAGCAATTCTTCACATAGGCCAAGGTGTATCTCTGGACAATACAGACATCTTCCACAACTCTAACGCCTGTGTCTTTCCACTCATGGCAATTCCTAATGACTCTGTGGGGACTTTGGTGGGTGATCTGGAGATGCTGAGGGCTTTAGCAGGTGCATGTGTATGCCTGTACAGGTGTGTGTGTGTGAATTCTGTCTGTGCTCTAGGAAGATTGAGGGCAGGCATGTGAGAGTAGAGGGGGTGAGAGTAGAGGCCCATGTGAGCATCCTTGGTGGAGAGGTGAGGGGACGGGCCCTGTTGCCTGGTACAGCTGGCAGGACGGAGAGGAGACTGAGGACCAGCTGGGCAGAAGCTTGTGGCCATTCTGGCCCTGAGCAGACACCTGCCTGGAGGATATGGGAGCCTGGATATGTGTCGGGTTAAGCAGCTGCCACCGTATGCCCACAGGACCTACAGGCAAGAGTGGGGCCCTGTGGCCAAGACTTTCCTTCTTAGGAGCATGGGCTTACCTGGGCCAGCTCTACAGGGTGCCACCTCCATGCAGTCTGGCAAGGCCTATCCTTTGTCAGCTGGGTGCCAGCACCTACAGCTTTGTACCACTTAGCGTGTCACAGCCGGAAGGCCCTTCAAGATCAGAGAATCTAGCTCCTTCCCTGTAACAGATGGGGAAACTGAGGCCAGAGAGGCAGTGCAGGTTGTCTGAGGCCCCACAGGAAGTCAGAAGCAGAGTTGGACTTGGAGCTCAGGGCTCTGATGCCTGCTTAGGATCACTCCTTACCCAGATCACTCCAAACCCTGCTCCTAGAGATGTATCTTGAGCCTTCTACGCATCTGAATGTGGGATTGAAACGGAAAACAACCCAGGGACACCTGTAGGCCAAGCCTGCGTCCTAATGACACCATAGCTGCAAACACAATTTATGGGCAGCTACCCTGTGCTGGAGGTGCCTGAGCAACCTGCGCAACAGGCACATTACCCCCGCAATCTCCATTCCAGAGACCAGCGCCCAGGCCACAGAAGTACCTAGTCGGGGCGCGGCGGAGGTGGTGCTGAACCGAGTCTGCCCAACTGGAAAGTCCACACTGCCAGCCACTAACCCCACGGCCTGGGACGCACAGGCGGGGCCCTTCAGGTGGGGGGCCTGGCAGGGACTCCCTGGCCTCCTCCCTCCCCCTGCTACTCAGCAGCAGCCTGCAGCCTCGCCGAAGACCAGACGGGCCCCGCCGGCTCCTGGCCAGCACCTCCTCTCCTCTACGAGGCGCTGGGCGCCCTATGGTGCAGTGCCGCGGCCCACCCTCAGCCTGGGCGTCCGGATGCAGTGGCGGGGAGGCCGCCAGCCACTCGGGGTCGCCTGTCTGGGCTGGGGCGCCCGGCGCCTGTGGCGCGCGCACGCGGGGTGCCTGTCCACCGGGCAGACTTCGCTGCGGGGCTGCGCCGGGCCCTGCCCGGGCCTCTGCCATTCGGGCGCCCAGGCCGGGGGGCGAGGGGAGCCGCGGGACAGGGCGGCGAGGACAGACCCGGACCCCGCAGGCGGGCTCTCGGCACCCTGGGGCGACCCGGCCGGCCCTCGGAGGATGGTGGCACAGGTGGGCACTGCCTTAGGCGGGGGCGCTCCGGGTCGGGCCGCCGGCCTAGGGGACCCGTGCCGACCTCTCTCGGGGCTCGGCTCGGGGTCCGCGTCACTGCGCCGCTCGCCTCCCCCAGTCGCCTGACGGGGGCGGGGCCCCGACCCGGAGCCCGCAGCGCGCGCCTCCCCGCCGCCGGGAGCGCGGACGCGCACGGGCGCGCTCGCACCTGGTCGCCCCGCCCCTTTTCCCGCCCCCGCTGCAGGAGGACCAATAAGAGGCGGCGCCAGGTCCGCGGGGGCGACGCGGGGGGCGGGGTCTGCGCGGCCCAGGAGCGAGCCCGGCGGGCAGCGGGAGGAGGCCGGCTTCGGCGGAGGCGGCGGCGGCGGCGGCGGCGGCGGCCGGTCCCGGGACGGCGACGCAGCACGCGGGCGGCGCCACAGGGTGGGCGAGGGCTCCGCAGCCCGCCGCAGCCGCCGCCTGGCCGCGGCCGTGCCTGAGGGTGCGGCAGCGGACGCGCGGCCTGTGAGGGCGGCCAGAGCGGCGGCGCCAGCGTCCTGTCAAGCGGCCGAGGTGCCGCGGACCGCGCAGCGATGATGCCGGTGGGTGCGGGCGGCCTGGCGCTCCCTCTGCGGTCGCGCTTCCGCCCCGTGTGAGGCCGGCGGGCGGGGAGGAAGCGGCCCGGCGGGCGGGCGGCAGGTGGGGCGGCGCCGGCTGACAGCGCGAGCCGGGGGTCGGGGTTCCGGGCGTGCGGGGTTCCGGGGCGGAGGTCCGGGTTCCGGCGGCCGCGGGGACGGCTCTGCAGGCGGCGGTCACCCGGGCATCGCGACCCCGCCTCGACCTCGCGGGCCTCGTGAAGCCTGCGGCGCGGCCGCGAGTGGCGCTCCCACGCTGCAGCAGCCGCGGCCTCGCCTGCTCGGGCGCGGGTGCGGGCTGTGCTGGGCGCCCCTCTCCGCGCCCTGCCCCGGAGCGCCTCTGGCTCCGCGGGGCTGCCGTCCGTGTGTCCCGAGGGTCGAGTTGGGTTCGGAATCTGCTGGTGCCATTGTGCTGCCGTGGAGATGCTTTCTGCCCGAAGGACCCCGGCCTTGGCGTTGTCATCCTTTTACCCGGCCTTTTTCTTTATCTCTAAACCGCAGTAGGTGTTGAAGTCTCATTTTTCAGATTTGCTTTTTGTGGCGTAAAATGCCAATACTTATGAAAAAATGTGGAGTTGGTTGTACCCAGTTGGATGTATTGGTTTTCTGAATGCCAGAAAAATTCTCAAACACAATTATAGTTAAAATGACTGCATAATCATTTTATTTTTTTAGCCTACAGCTACTGCATTGAAAAATTCATTCCAGAGGGAAAGTACAGTTTCTCTGCATTTTCTGTTTGAATACTGCTAGTCTGTTGTGCTGCACCCAAGGACATTTAGATTATATATCTTTGCCCCTGATCGTTCAAGCCGTTTCCTGTCTCTTGATAATCTCTTCTCCCCTTTTCAACCGATTCCAGTGCCCGCTGTTTGTGGAGTCTTAAGGTTTGACCTAGTTGATCCTAGTTGCTCCTTCTTTGGCGTTAAGCATGTTGGAATCTAAACATGGTTTTAATTGAATGGTCATGTTGTCATGGAAAGCGAATTTGGGGTTAAATACTGGTTCCACTGTGTATTTTAGATTTGTGACCTTGAACAAGTCAAGGTCTCTGACACCGGGGTTACCTCCAAAGTACGGATAAAAACATACAGAATTCAGAGACTGTGCGGAAGATCAAACGGCATGATGTATCCAAAGGTGTTTGTCAAACAGTGCTGTGCAAATATTTCTTACTGTTGATATGGCTTTGAGTTTTCCATTTCTAATTTCAACTTCTGCAAGGTGGGGCTTCGGGAATTGTTCTCTCCCTAACTGTTGCTGGCTAGGTTTTGAAAAGGTATCGTGGTGTTTTGGAATTTTGAAAACAGTTTTATTTAAATTTTGTAATAGTTGATCAGTGTAATATTGAAGGATATGTATCAAAATCTTGGCTGGTTTCATCTTTGTACAGTGTTTAATTATAAACACCTTGCTGGGAAATGGCATGCATTTCCATATAGATATTTCAGGCACTTCACTTCTGTTCCCTGGGATTAGAGTTTTCAGTCTCCCTTTAACAGGTTAAGAAGTTTGTTAAGAAGTTTTACTAAGTGTGATTAGCTGGTAATTGGGAGAGTTCATCAAATTAATCAAAATAATAAAGTTGTTTTGTTTTGTTTTGTTGGTTTTTTGAGACAGGATCTTGCTATGTAGCCCAGGCTGGCCTTGAACTCTAAGCGATTTTCCTACCTCAGCCTCCTGAGTGCTGGGATCACAGGCATGTGTTGTTGGGCAATAAAGTATTTTTTAAAAGGGTCTATTAACTATTTAAAACACTGCTTTAGTTTTAAAATGCCTTTTAGATACAGATGGTATTTATCTTACACCCTCTTTTGTGGCTTTTACTTTGTATTTCCTTCTTGATCCCTAAAATACTACTTGTAGGATTGAGTCCTTCCTCTATTAACACAGTTGGAGGTGATTGTAAACCTAATAGAAGTTTTAAGAACATGCCATTCTTACTTGATAATATTTTAAACTATGTATCCAAAGTATAAATAAGATTTTTCTTGCTTTATTGTATATCTGGTGTTTGTCATCATGGTAAATCATCCAAGGACATTGGATCATATTTTATCATTTGTATAAAGTAGCACAGTAGCCAGGTGTGGTGGCACATGCCTGTAATCCCAGCACTTAAGAGGCTGAAGCAGGATTGTTGCAAATTTGAAACTACCCTGAGCTACAAAGTGAGCTCAAGGTTAGCCTGAACTGCATGGCAAGACCCTGTCTCAAAAAGACAAAAAAAAGACAAGAGAGAGAAAAAAAAGCACAGTCCAATCAAAATGTAATACAAATTTCAAATGCAGTTTAAAATTTTCTAATAACTGCATTAAAATTTTAAAAATTAAAATATTTTAATATCTTTATATTAGCTCAGTATACCTAAAGTATTATTTTAACATGTCATCAAAGTGAAAAAATTGCTCATATGATATTTTACCTTTTTTTTTTTAACCAAGTCTTTGAGTCTGAGATGAATCTAGTGAAATTTTACCTTTACATCACACCTCAGTTCAGGCTGGAACATTCCAGGTGCTCAATAGCTCTCTGTAATTAGTGGTTACCATATTAGACAACACAGTTTTAGAATATATTTTATCCATTTGAAAATTGGCAGTTGGTGTCCGTGGTAACTTTGAATTGGTCCATGGTTTAGTGTGGCACCCACTCTCAGCTTTTGAAAATAAATGAGAGTATCTGGCCAAGGTCTCATACAACACAATGAAGCCTTTGTAAAAGTCTTGTTTGCTTGTCAAAGTTTCATGACTTCCTACTTTTAAGTTATGGATACCTTTTGTTTTGTTTTGGTTTTTTAAGACAGGATCTCGTTGTGTACTCAGGCTGGCCTTGCACTCACTGTGTGGCCCAGGTTGACCTTGAACTTGCAGTGATTCTCCTGCCTCAGCCTCCTGAGTGCTGGGGTTACAGGCATGGAGCACCATGCCTGGCAGTGGATGACCTTTTAAAAATGTTTATCCAGGGGAAGAAGGAACCATTTAAAGAACTCTGTCCAGTCACTTCCTGCCCTAGACTTGAGGGCATTAGGCCATGTGCATACAACTTTCAAAAAATAATAGAATTTTAATAAAAATAGAAACCCCGATTCCGAGTATGGAAAGGTGAAAACTGCCTAGATGCAGCATCATTCTTTTCAAAAGAGATGTTCAGAAATTGGTGACACTGAAGAGGTAAGAGATGCCAGGGGCGTGGAGCTGCAGACCCCTTTCTCCTTTTTAAAAGAATGCCACCTGAGGTCGGCAGTGTGGCTCTACAGTGTGCGTACTGGCCAGGAAGGCACTCTGGTGGTTACCGTGGTACTGGCCAGGAAGGCGCTCTGGTGGTTACGGTGGTACTGGCCAGGAAGGGCTCTGGTGGTTACGGTGGTACTG
>RJWM01039017.1:0-16384 GCA_004363535.1 Dasyprocta punctata | reverse complement strand
TGTTCTCACTGTTTTGCTTTGTTCTAATTGTTTTGCTTTATTCAATATTCTATTTTGATTGGTTTTATTCTGTTTTGTTTTTGGTTTGATTTTGTTATACCTGATGGACTGGATGAATATTGTGAAGATAGCAAGATACACTGTGGTAGTTATTGTTGTTTTTCTAGTATCCTGTTTTGAAATTCTGTACCAGTTTTGCTGCTTTGTTTTGATTGGCTTTGTTCTGTTTTGTTTTGTTGGAATTTACTATCTTTAAAATAAAAAAAATAAAAATGAAATATCTAAGAATTAACCTAACCAAGGAAGGGAAAGAACTCTAGCAAGAAAAATTCAGTACTCCAAAGGAGAATGAAGAGGACATCAGAAAATGGAAAGATATCTCCTGCGCCTGGATAGGCAGAACCAATTTTTTCAAAATAGCCATACTTCCAAAACTGTTAAGCAGATTCAGTGCAGTCCCAGTGAAAGTACTAATGGTGCACATCACAGATTTAGAGAAAACAATCCTAAAATTCATATGGAACCAGAAGAGCAGAAGTAATTTCAGGCAGTAAGAGCAAATCAGGTGGCATAGCAACACCTGGCTTCAAGCTATACTAAACAGTAATAGGGATTGAAATGGCATCTTATTGGGAGAAAAACAGACACGTGGGTCAGTGGAACAGAACTGAGGATACAGAAACCTCTCCAGACATATTCAACAGCTTGATCTTTGACAAAGCGTTCAAAAGCTTGTGCTGGAGGCAAGACAGTCTACTGAACAAGTGGCACTGGGAAAACTGATTATCTGCTTATAGAAGAAGAAAAGTAGACTCTTATGTCTTTCCACATACTAAAGTCAAAATGGATCAAAGATCTAAATATGAAAAACAGAAACATTAAACTTTTTGGAAGAAAAGTAGATAAAACACAGGAAGACATAGGTGTAGGAAAGAATTTCTTAAAATAATAGTCTATTGCAGGCCTATTCATCCTTCAGAAAATATTCCCCTGACCTCACATTCTAGGTCAAGCTCTCAAAACTTTAACTATTATTCTGGTACCATATTTCTCACTGCTGCAACAACGTATGTGTATAATTACATATTCAGTCTCAGTCTCCCCCACTGCAAATTCTATGAATTCAGTGACCTTAACTGCTTACTCTTAATAGCATCCACAGTCTCTAGCACAGTTACTGGCACACAGAGCATAATTGAACAACACTTGTGAGATTAATGCAACAAAGAAAGGAAAATCATCCCTCACCATATTGGATGCCCGATACATTACAAGATATTGAGTTGTAGTCCTGACTGCTCCCCACTAAATGTTAATATCAACCCAGCCTCTACCCATTATGGCACCCAAGATTATCCTCATTCATTGCCAAATGTCAAATGAGGAGTGTTCAGTATGTCCTCTGTTGCTGTGACAGCCATGCCACCAGACTTCTCTAACAACCCTGGTTACTTCCAGGGCTCTGCTGTCCACCCCCTGACCATTAGCATCCCCACTCACTATCTTCACTCCTGTCCACTCTCTGATAATACAGTGTTGTTTACTGATTACATCTGAGCTGACAATTGTAATCTGAGCGTATCAGTTATACTCTTACATTTGTAACCAGATCACTCCTGACTGTTTCCACTTGAATTATATTAAGTTAAAACATGAGTCTTCCATATTTCTTATTTTTCAAGCTAGATGTGGTAGCTCATGCCTGTAATTCCAGCATGCAGGTAGCTGAGGCAGGAAGCCACAAGCTCAAGGCCAACCAAGGCTACACAGTGAGACCTTGTCTAAAAATACATTTTTTCATATATTTCCTTCCTTCTACATATTTTAATCTCCTTAAATTAAACAACCTAAGATGAAAGTTTTCATTTTTCATGAATCTAGTCCTGTTTCTGACTTTCTCATCAGTTTCAATATCACTACAATTAGTCCACCATCCATGCTGCAAATAATGACTGTAAGTATCTTTGCTTAGTGCACTTGTGTCAGAACAGATGAATGAAGCAAACCAATATACTTACCTGGCTCTGAGTTTCTTCCTCTGTACATAAAGCAGGATAATACCATGAGCCAGTACATATTCCAATTCACTGAGAGAGTTCTAAATCTTGGATACCATTGGGTTCATTCCCCGCCAATACCTTAGTCTGACCTAGAGATTCCCCTTCTAGTGTCACATACAATTACCTAGAGATCTTCTGAGCACATGACTACATCCATCCTCCTGGAGCCCAGTCATCTGTGCTATGTAAAGGGTTCAGGGCCTCTAACATCAGTCTAGTCCTGAATTAATGTCATCCCCATATTGCACATAAAGAGGTGATAAGATTGGCTTCAGGATTTATAAATAATAAATGCATCAAGATCTGTCTGATTCCAAAGTTCATACTCTTTCCACTGTGCCAAAAAACAACTTGTGCTACTTAAACATAAAATCTGTTCCAAAGGATGCAATGTTTATCTCTATTTTTTTAAAATGCTTCATTTTCCCACATATGTGTAGTTAGTGATACCATAACTAAAGATGGAGTCTTCTTATGTCCCTTATAACAATGATGCCAGGTTTGAGAACGCAACAAATACAAAGCCCATTTTTAAAACTGCTCTCGTAAAGTAGCATTTTGGATTTGAATTTCCAGAATTCTGAGAACTATCCATCAAAAGCTACAATCACTTAAGTATACTGTCACCTGATTGGAATGAAGGACTGAATATGCCACAAAGCACAGTAGGCAAGGACCTTTGCTAGATGGAGTTTGAAATGGTTGATACTTTCTTATACCTCTGTAAACATAAAACACCAAGCATGAGACCTTTATACACCTCAGCAATGACCATTCTTAAGCATAATACAACTAAAAGATTTCAGAAACTCATCAATTTTCATCTTCTCATCTACTTCACTTTTGCCTAAAAGAACAGGCTAATCTTACAACAAATTAACTTCTAAACTTGCTTTCACATTTTATTTCAGACAAAATCTCCCTGAATTCTGGCCCACTATTTTTTGCTCAAGGGAGAAGAAACTGGACTATGAGAAGCTCTCTAACCTGTCTGTGTGTTTCTCAGGGGGTATTGAAGACCTCTGATTGATTTTTCCCATGAATGGAGCCTATAGAAGGCACACAGTTACCTTACTTCCTGAGGAACTGACAACACCAAACCAACATCTTGACACTGATTCACTTGTCCGTCCTTAACCCTAGTGTGGCTATACACATACACTCCACTTACCTTTTGACTGATTTGTCCTCCAGAAATTAAAGCCATTTTGTAAATCTGCTAAATAATACTTTGCAACTGGTTTGCCTTAGACTTCGTTTTTGGAGAGTATGAAGTGATAATGTTGCAAAAAATAAATATAATACAAATTGAAAATAATCAAATTATTTCCTTATAGCATAATTCTGCTTCCATTTTTGAAGCTTCTACAGAGGTTACTTATTTGCAATCACATTTAGAAACAAACATACTTAGCATCTAAATCTATTGGAACTTAACACAAGTTCATAAGACTTTGAGTTATAGGGCACTTTCAGTGTCTATCAATCAGTCCTTATAAACAATGAGTCACTAGTAACAAATACAAAAACATGCATCAGGTAAGGCAATGACTGTACTCCTTAACAAAACAATCAATTTAAAGCAAACAAATAAACATTTCATTACTGAATAAGGAACTTAAAAACAAAACAACAACAAAAACCTCCAGATGACTTACAATTAGGCATGAATAGTAAAAGACCACATAAACCACATGCTTTCTAAATGGGAGAATGACAATGACCTTCTTATGATTACTGATTACTTCAGCTACATGATCACCACAGTTTGTAAATTCCCATTGGGTTCAAGTGACATCAGAATGTTATCATCATTTAAAATCTGATAAACACAGACCATTTCAGAAGGAAAAAACAGTTCCATTTTGTTCCTCATGTATGCAGTTAATTGTTATTTTAAAGGCAAATGTAGGTTACATGTTGATAGTTAAAAATTATAATACTAATTATAATATAATATTTATTAATGAGCTACTAATCATTTAATCAAATTCTCTTATATTCTTGTTCTTTGTAATTATGAGGTTTGAGACAGATGTCTTGCACTTAATAGCTTCTAAGAACTATTACTTATTTATTTATTCATTTATTTATTTTTGTACCAGGGATCGAACTCATGACCTCATGCTTACGAGGTAGGCACCATGCCACTGAGCTGTATCCCCAGCCCAAGAAAGACTATTTACAGATATTGCATGCACACAAAGTCCCTGCAAATATTATTACTCTATCTAATCAACTGCTTGTAGAATTTGATGTCTCAATTATTGCCAAAATATTTTTTGTTATTTTTATCACATATTGTATGACAGCCATAGGAATATGGAATGAGAAGAGGCATTTTAATACTTAAAATATGAAACAAAATGCTCTGGTATCTAATGTAGCCAACTATGAAAAAAACTCCACATATGGTTATAATTTGTAAAAACTATTTTTTATTGGATTCTAGGTAATAACAATGGCATATGTTTTTTGTATGTCTACTTTTACAAAACAAATTTCTCATAACATAACCTTTTGAGAAATCAAAATGCCTCAGATACTTTCCATCATGCTGCATTAATATAATAGATCAAATGTCTGGCTTAGAGGATTTAGTTCACAAACCTTTTCAGATTATTATCAAAAGAAGAGAAATTTATTACTTTCATTCCAATATAGTCTAGTGATTGTAAAAAGACTCATTTTAAATCCCAACAGTCTTAGTTACTTTTCTCATTGGTGAGACAAAATACCTGATACCTAAAGTTAAAGGAGGGAAGGTTTATTTTGGCTTACAGTTTGTAGAAGTTTCAGTCCATAATTGGCTGCCTATGAGGCAGGGTGGCATGGCATAGGGACATCACAGAAGAGAAAAAACAATTCAGGGCATAGAAGGTGAAAGGCAGGAGACAGCAAAAGCAGCAAGCAATGACAGCGGCCCTGTTTCTGTTCCTTATATTCTAGGTTGGGCAGCATTCACATATAGGGGAGGTCTTCCCATTATTCATACCCAGAACTATGCCAAACCAATCAGTGGACTAATTTAGTAATTATACACCCTTAATCCCAGCATCACACATTCTAGATCTAACTGCCTCTGAAAAGCTCCACCTATGCCTGGATGAGACTGGGGGACATCTAAAAGCAAGCCATAGCAACATTTTTTCTTATCCTGTCTTCCCCTTCCACATTTTTCTCCTGAGCTGTGCCATTATTGACTATGTATGACTTCAGTAATACTAATATAAAATAAATTTGGTTTGGAAGAGGAAAAATGCTTCAGTAGTATGGTGGTCTTCGCAGCACATTGACATTCATTAGACAAAATAATTTGTCTTTTACAAGAACAATCTCTAACCATTCTAGATTTTTAATTTTGTGTGATGCTTCAGAGTTGATATAATTCTTTTAATAAGCACTTGTCACTTCAAAGTGCATTGTTTCATCCTCAAGTGAGAATCAGAAGAGAATCTAACAAGTCTATATTTTACTATGATAGGCAACAAACTCCTACCAATCAACTGCTTTCACATGTTCTAGATAAACAAGGAAAAAATATTTCCTTCTCTTTTGCAAATAAGAGAAACACGGAAGCTTCTTGGATGCTCTCTGACCTTTCCTGACTGACTTTCTGCATTATTCTTCTATTAAGAAACAGTGTTAATAAGGATTATGCAAAAGTATCTAAAAGAGGAACTGCTTTACCTTATATTAACTAATCCTCATTACCTAATATTCTATCAATTCTCTTCTAAAAAATAATACCCCAATTTTTTTGTCATCTTTTTAAAAGTGCTTTAGAAAAAAAAGAGAGTTGTGAATAAATTTATAACATTAACCTTAAACCCATCATAGTAAGAATGCTAAAAATCAAGATTAGAGAAATCTTAATGCATCCAGAAAGGAATAGGCTATTTTCAAAGACAAAATAATTAAAACAGTCAATTTCTCAAGAGTACCTGTACAAACTGACTGCCCAGTGCATTGACCTATTGAAAATTTCAAAAGAAAATAATTTGCTAAGTTAGAGTTCTATACACAGCAAAAGTCCTTAAAATTAGTACAAAATGAAAACTCTTTTAGATTAAAAAATTCAAAGACAGACTTACCAGTCAATCCATACTAACAGAGATAGTAAAGGGCACTACTTTAGGCATAGAGAAAATGATCTGATAGAAGTTAAATAGAAAGAAGACTCAGGAAAAATGTGGATACATCTAAATATTATTACATATATATATAGTTCATCACTACTTTATAAAGCTTCATTAATGTACCTAGAATAGGTATAGTATTGCAATTGTATTCATACTTTAAAGAAAAAAAATCAAGAAGAGGCATGTCCTATGTTGATTCGTTTAAAATCCTAGATGAAGCACTGCACCTGAAAGGAAAGTGTCTTTGTCTATATTCTCCCTATCACAATTGGGAAGACAAAATTTTTAAAAATAAGATTAAAAATGAGATCAAATCACTAGAGACAGAAAATCCTGGCTTTACTGAAGTTTGACATAAAGACATCATTTCCTGAGTTATGTACCTGTGAACTGAATATTTCCTGTTTTCCCTCCAAACTTTCCATGTTTCCCATCAGTTCTGGGTCAAAAACAACTAACACTGTATCCAAGGATCCCTTTGCCTCCAGCTTCCATTTGAGTTTGGCCAATGGAGACCAATGGCGCACTGGAAAGAGGGAGGAAAGTGGGTCCATGTATTCATTTCCAAATCGCATCCTCTGTTGACCACATGTATAGTATGACTGAGTCTAAAGGTGCTAATAGTACCTACTTCAAAATTTGATAAAAATTATTTTGAATATGTATGTTTTATATTAATTGACATACGATAACTTTACATATTATGGGGTACAATGTGGTATTTTGATACATGCACATAGCAAGTCATGTAATGACCAATACAGGTAACTGGAATAGCCATCCATTCAAACAAGTGTCATTTCTTTGTGTTAGAATACTCAAAATTCTCTATGGTAGCTATTTTTAAGTATACAATCAATTGCTGCCAACCACAGAGCTTAGCCCAATGACTGGCACAAAGTAAGGGCTTAATAAAGATTACATTATCATTGTTGTTGTTGTTTTTAAAGACTAGCATGCACTTTGCAGAGAACAAAACTGACTAAATGATTATGGTCAATATATTTAAGAAGAGTAAATATATGTCGCACTACAGATTTTAACTTTGATTCTGATATAATAGAATAAGTTTCAGGCCAGAAAACCATGTCAAAAGGCAAATTCTACTACTACAATACTCAGCCCACCACATGATGAAAATACAACATACTTCTGTCTATGTAAATAATCATCAGTATGATTTAGAAAAGAGCATTAGCATAAGAAGCAACTCTGTTCCAGTTCAACATTACTGGAAAAGATAGTGGCATAAATTAACTCAATCTCATTTCAGCTGGCTCAGGGCTAAAAACATCCTAATTGGGTCAAGTAAAATCATATCATTTCAGTACATAATTCACTTCTATAACTTCCCTGAATCCTCAACCCAAAAAAAGAAAAGCTAGAAATTGAACATATACGTGTGATTAGAAATACTCAAAAAATAAGGGAGTAATTTGAAAATTACAAAGAAGAACAGATGAAAGAGAAAACAGACTATCAAAATACAGGATCCATCCTTCAATGTTAACATTGTGACTTAGTATGCATGCAGCTACGAATTAAAGATCAAATACAATCAGTGATACCAAATCTTGCCATATAATAACTAGACTAGTTGTAGCCCTTTGGGAAACAATGGCAGCTGTTTCCTATAGGGTCTACACAATAACAACACATTTGGCAACACTACACAGAAAACCACCTTCCAAATTTTCTCTAGGAGAAAAACAGTATGAACAACAATAAAAGACTGTTGACTGTTATTCAAGCCATGAAACAAAATATTTTTCCCTAGGTTGATTGTGGCACTGATTCAAGGTAAAGAGAAAAGCAGGATTTCTTTTCTGGGTCATTGTGCATTGGATCAAGGTACTGTTCAGTCTGGCTCCATGTGGACTGCTGTTTCAAGAGCTAGTTCTGAGAGACCATAACTAGCTGCCTCCATGAATCAAATCCCTCTAGAAAATAAAATTTCCAACTTCTCCAATGTAAATTGTTTGAACTTGATGGTATCCAGCAAATAAGGGAAGGTGGAGCAGAACTCCACACATGTGGGCACTAAATGGTGTTACTAAGTGACCCATTCCACAGTCCAACATCTCTGTCCAACCAATGAGCCAAATCATCTAAGTGAAGTATTATAGAGAGTCCTTCCCAGCCTTCGTCTTGGTCTGGGAAATTTATATTTGTAATCCCATGGAAAAGTTATTGGAATTCTAATAAATTAATCCCAATGTAACACTTCCTGTGCAACCCATGGCAAGAATAAAAATGCTAAGACATGGTTATAGTTATGGGGAGCCTAGTCCAACCACGATGAAGGTTCATCAGAAAAAAGGCATGTACCAAATGTCTAACCTGGATTTTATTAATCCATGAAGGGATTAGTGACTGTGAGAATGGTGAGAAATATGTGAGTTGGGTTAGCTGCTATATGCAGAGAAGGTTAAACTAAAAGACCAATCTGAATACACAGTTGAGGTAGCATTTAATGTTTTTAGGACTGGTGCTTCAGTTCTGATGTGCAAACTTTTCCTTCTTGGGAAGACATAGCCTCCTATCTCAAGACTGGAACCCAGTTGACAGCCCTGGAGCTATTGCTCCTCATCTTTCCAGGTTCAACTATGTTTTGGGCATCACAGGGTGGGAAAACAGTGACTGTAGCCTAGCTTCAAAAAGTACACATTAGCACCTCAGCTAGCCCGATTTACAGTGCTTAGAGTCAATTGAAGGGAAAAGGAAATGGCCTAGCCAGCTCTGTACATATCAGTACATGGAGATAAGACCAGGTTTAGTCAAAGAGGAGGTAACTGGTTTTTGTTCAAAGAAAGTCATCCAGGTCATCCTCCACAAGGTATAACTCAGAGAAAACTGTATTTCTGCAAAGGACTTAATTCAATAACTTTAGTGATAGACTCTCAAAGGAAAATAATTATTGAAAGTAAGCAAACTGAAAAAAGTACACAAAGTAATAGTAGCAATAGTGAAAATGTGTCAGACACTTCTGTAAGCACTTGCTTTATCTTACTGGATACCAGTAATACCTCCCTGATGCAGACAGTGTCATTAGACCTGTTTTACAGAGAATAATTTTTGAGGCATCCAGAAGTTACACTGCTCGAGGTCTTAGAGCTACTAAGTAGCTAGTAAGCTTATTGATCACAGTCCTCTGCTTTAACCATTATGACAGTGTCACACTAAAAGCATGTTTTGTAAAAATATTCCTAAACAATTGCATCACTTAAGAGAATAAGGTGTTTCTAGGGCTCTGACCTCCTTTGTCTCTTCTACTTATTCTCAAGTTAGAATGCAAAGGCAAGATTTACAGAGAAAAGAGTACAGCGCTCCTAACAAACAAAAGACTGTAAAAAAAATTTCCACCAAATGAAATTTCAAAAGGTTCACTATGCCCCACCCAGTGACTCCGAGTAACCAGGCAACAACCTCAGGCTGAGTAGCGCGGTGAAGGCCTGCACAGCAATCTCTACCTAGTGGCACAGGATTGGCACCTCGCTGGGAACCTAGTAGGTTCCTGCTCAAAATCCCCAAACATCCATGACCTTTGGAAAGTGGCTTGGGTCCTGGCTGGTGCTCTGCTGGGCCCTACCCAGAAATTCTGAGTACGCAAGCAATGCCTGCGCACTGAGTGGTGTGCACCAAAGACCTACACAGTGATCTCTACCTAGCAGCACAGGCTCAGCACCTCGCTCAGAACCTTGTAGGGCCCTGCCCAGCAGCCCCAAACACCTGGAGACCTTTGGGAAGTGGCTCAGGTCCTGGTTGGGCCCTGCCCAGCAAACCTGAGTGGCAAGGAAACTTTCTGTGCTGAGTGGCATGAGCTCAAATCCTGTACAGGAAATTTTAGCTAGCCATGCAACCTCAGCACTTCGAGTGGAACCTGGTAGAGCCCTGCCCAATGACCCCAAGTAACTGAGGAGCTTTGGTGTGCTGTGTGGTCTGAGTTGAAGGCCTGCACAGTGTACTCCATCTAGCTGTTCACCCTTGGTACATCACTCAGGACCTGGTAGAGTCCTGGACAGAAAACTCAAGCAACCAGAGAGCTTGGGAGTGCCACATGGGGTGTGCTGAAGGTCCGCACAGCATACTCATCTATTTGAGCAGCTTTTGAGTGCCACTAGGGACCTGGGAAATACAGGAAAATGGCAAAATGAAAGCACAAAATGCAATATCAAAACTCCAACCCATTCCAACAAAACCTAGGAGACATGGACATAGAAGAAAGCGTGAGAGACATACACCTGAAACTTCTGAAATGAAGGCAACTAAAGCAAAGAAACAACTCTGTCAAGCTGCAAAGGAATTCAGGTAAGAAATAATCTCACAAGAAAAAATGATAAATGTAGTAAAAGAAGTGCTGAACACATCGAAGTAAGACATAGTTTAAAAATTGAAGAGCACTGCAAAAAGATGAAAACCTTGAATGAATAATTTAAGAAAGAAACAGAAGGCATGAAGTAGATTCAGAGATATCCAAGAAATCAAAAATTCCAATGAAAGCTAGCAAAACTACCTCCGTGAATGTCAAGATAGAGTTCCAGACCTCGAAGAGAAGATTGCAGTGAGTGAACAGGAAAGGAAAGATCTTTTATAGATATGGGATCAAGGGCCGGGAATTTGGCTCAGTGGTGTAAGCACCTGTCTGGCAGGTGCGAGGCTTTGAGTTCAATCCCTGGTGCCCCCCCAAAAAAAAAGGGATCAGGAAACAACAATTCAACAGTTACAAGATGATGCAAACAAAAACAATATATGATTGATAGGTGTAAATGAAAAAGAAGGTGACAACACAAATGATATCAAAAGATAATTTACAGAAGTAATAGCTGAAAATTTCCAAAACATGGGAAAGAAAACTGAGATAGAGATAAGTGGAGCATATAGAACTCCAAATAGCCATGATTAAAATAAATCTACATGTAGACATATAATACTCAACATCCCAGAAATTCAACATAGGAACAGAATGTTAAAAGTTGTTAGGGAAAAAAGAAAGATCACCTTTAAATGACAGCCCATCAGAATCACAGAAGATTTCTTGACACAAACAATGAAGTCAAGAAAAGCATGGAGTGAAGTATTTCAAATCTTCAAAGAAAATGACTTCCAACCTGGATTGATGTGTCTTGCAAAACTGTGCTTCAAAACTGATGGAGAAATAAGATACTTCCATGACAAAGAACATCTGAAGAACTTCATGACCACCAACCAACCCTGCAAAGAATACTGAAAGATACTCTAGATAGACATAAAAATAACTACGACTCCAAAAACACCAACGGAATAAAACTACTAAGCAGGACAAACAATTAAACAGAGTGGAAATGCAAAGAACCAACTGCAGAAAGATAACATGACAAAAATAAGCTGATATATATCAGTTAAAACCATTAATGAAAATGGTCTCAATTCACCAATGGAAAAAAAAAATAGACTGGCAGAATGGATCAAGAAACAACATCCAACCATATGCTGCATACAAGAAACCCATCTAACCCAAAAGAAAATTCATAGACTGAAAGTCAAAGGGTGGAAAACAATACTTCATGCAACAGAAAGCCCCCAAAAAGCAGGGGTAGCTATTCTGTTTGCAGACAATGTGAACCTCAAACCAAGAATGATCAAAAGAGATAAAGAAGGTGATTACATACTAGTTAGGGGAAACTTCAAGAGGAAGAGATAGCAATCTTAAATTTGTATGCACCAAATATGGGAGCACCCAGCTACATAAAAAATAATAGAAATGAAAAATCAAACAAGCAATAACACAATTATAATGGGAGACTTTAACACTCTATTGACACAAAGAGACAGATCAACTAGACAGAAAATCAGCAAAGAAATAACAGAACTGAATCAAACTTGTGAACAAATGGACTTAGTAGATGTGTACACTGTTCCACCCAGCAACATCAGAATACACATTTTTCTCAACTGCACGTGGGACATTCTCTAAAATAGACCATATACTAGCCCATAGAACATAGTTAAAGAAATGCAAAATAATTGAAATTATCCCATACATATTATCTGAAGATAGTGCCATGAAACTAGAAATTAATGACAAAAAACTGCAAAAACTACACAAATACATGGAAGTTAAATAATACAAAGTTAAATAATACAATAAATCCTGAACAATCAATGGGTCACAGAAAAAATTAAAGAAGAAATTAAACAATATTTATGAGCAAATGAAAATACAAATACAACTTACTGGAACCTGTGGGATGTAATGAAAGCAGTCCTCAGAGGGAAATTTATTGTGATAAATTCTCATATCAGGAAAACAGAATGAACACAAGTAAACAACTTGATGCTACACCTGAAACATCTAGAAAAAGAAGAGCAAGTCACACCCAAGGCCAAAAGAAGGGAGGAAATTGTAAAGATCAGAGCAGAAATTAAGATAATAGAGGCTAAGAAAACAATACAAAGAATTAATGAATCAAAGAGTTGGTTTTTGAAAAAAATAAATAAAATTGATAAGCCCCTAGCCAACCTTATTAAAAAAAGGGAAAGAAAAAACTCAAATTCATATTATAAGAAGTGAAAAGAGTGAAATTACTACAGACCCTGTGGAAATATGGAAGATCACCAATATCAACTTCAAATACTTTTACTCTCATAGGTTCGATAACACAGAAGAAAAGGACAGATTTCTAAAAGCATGTGGCTTACCAAACCAGGATCAGGAAGATGTAAAACTACTGAATAAGCCAATTTCAATTGATGAAATTGAAAAATGTAATTATAACCTTACCAACAAAAAAAAAGGCCAGGTCCTGATGGATTCACAGCCAAATTCTACAAGAAATTCAAGGAAGACTTAATGCCAACACTCCTCAAACTCTTCAATGTAATTGAAAGGGAAATGATTCTCCCTAACTCATTCCTGGAAGCAAGTATTACCCTATTACCAAAACTAGATAAAGAGAACTACAGGCCAATCTCCCTAATGAACATAGATGCAAAAATCCTCAATAAAATACTTTCAAACAGGATGCAGCAAGTCATCAACAAGATTATACACCAGGACTAAGTGAGATTCAACTCAGGAATGCAGAGATGGTTCAACATATGCAAATCAATAAGTGTAGCACACCACATCAATAGAGCCAAAGATAAGAGTCACATGATCATTTCAATAGATGCAGAAAAACTTTTGATAAAGTCCAACACTCATTTGTAGTAAGAACCCTATGGGAAAATGGAATAAATCGCCTTTACCTCAATCTGACAAAAGTCATCTATGACAATCCAACAGTCAGCATCATATTAAATGGTCAAAAATTGAATTCATTCACTCTGAAATCTGGAACAAGACAAGACTGTCCAATATCGCCACTCCTATTCAATATAGTGCTGGAACCATGAGCCAGAGCAATTAGACAAGACAGTGACACAAAATGAAAAGGATAGGAAAGGAAGAAGTTAAATTTTCATTATTTGCAAATGACATGACACTCTACATAGAAGACCCCAAAAATTCCGTTGAAAGACTTATAGATGAAATAACCACATTCAGTACAAAATTAATACTCAAAAATCAATAAAATTCCTGTACACAAACAAGCTCACTGAGAGAGAAGAGAAAACACACGCTCCACAATAGCATCCAAAAAAATGAAATACTTAGGAATCAATCCAATAAAGAAAGTAAAAGATCTATTCAGTGAGAATCACAGTACTCTGAAAAAAGCAATCGAAGGGTATCTCAGAAAATGGAAAGACATTCCTAGTTCATGGATAGGAAGAACAAACATTGTGAAAATGGCCGTTCTCCCAAAACTGTTATACAGATTCAATGCAGTTTCAATCAAAATATAATTAGTATGCCTCACAGATCTAGAGAAATCATTTCTGAAATAAATCTGGAACCAGAAGAGACCTAGAATAGCAAAGGTAATTCTGGATAGCAAAGGCAAGGCAAGATGCATCACAATCCCTGACTTGAAGTTATATTACAAAACTACTGTGAAAAAATCAGCATGGTACTGGAGGAAAAACAAACCTGAAGATCAATGGAATAGATTGGAAGATGCAGTCACAACTACAAACAGACTCAGCTACCTTATATTTGATCAAGTGGCCAAACATGTTCACTGAAAGAAAGATAGCCTCTTTAATAAGTGGTGCTGGAAAAACTGACTTTTCATATACTGAAAAATAAAACTAGACCCATGTCTCTCACCATGCAGTAGACCAAAGTCAAAATGGATCAAAGATCTAAATATTAAAATAGAAACACTTAATCTGCTGGACGATAAAGTAGGTAGAAATCTTGAAGACATAGGGGTAGGCAGGGAATTCATGAATAAAAGTCAAACTGCATGGGAAACGCTTTTCAGAATCAACAACTGGGATCACGTCCTATTAAAAAGTTTTTGTATATCAAAAGAAATCTCCAACAGAGAGAAAAGAAAACCCATGAATTAGGAAAAAATATTAGTCAACAGTCTCTCAGACAAAGAACTTCTATATAAAATATATAAAGAGCTAAAAAAATATCAGACCCTTGAAATTCAAAGGCCCAATCCAAAAATGGCCATCTAAGATGAATACACACTTCTCAGCTGAAGAAATACAAATGGCAAATAAATAAATGGAAAAATGTTCAGCATCATTGGTCATTAGAAAATGTAAATTAAAACAACACTGAGATTTCATCTCACTTCAGAGAAAATGGCGAGGATCAAGAAAACCACCAATAACAAACGCTGGAAAGGCTGTGGGGAAAAATGAACTCTTCTGAACTGCTGGTGGAGTGCAGACTGGTACGACCACTGTGGAAATCAGTCTGGAGGCTCCTCAAAAAGCTGGGATTAGAAGTTCCACTTGACCCAGCTATGCTGCTTCTAGGGATACTCCCAGGAGAACTGAAAACATCATACTACAGTGATGTATATGTGCACTTATGTTTATAGCAGCACAATTTGTAATAGCTAAATCTTTGAAGCAACCCAAATGCTCATCAATCGAAGAATGGATAAAAAAGATGTGGTATTTTTATACAATGGAGTATTACTCAGCTATAAAGAGGGATCACATTGAGGTATTTATAGGTAAATGGATGCAACTTGAGACCATACTCATAAGTGAAATAAATCAAACTCATATATGTAAATACCATGTTTTCCTAGTGTAAGAAACAGAAAGAGTAAATAAGATACAAAATCTTCAATAAATACTGTGAAAGGGTAAGAAACTCCTCAAAGGGGAAAAATAACTCAGGGAAAAGGAGAAAAGAAGGAAGTGAAAAGAAAAAATATAAATTTGCATATATACACTTAGGATAGCTGGGATGATTGTACTCCTATTAGTTCTTGAAACTAAACAGTTAACAGTCACAGGATAAGATCAATTTTGCAAGTCCATTTCTGGTAATCTGAGTAACTCTTCTGAAGACAACTAAGCAAAATAACAACTTTTGTTATGTTCCTACCACCTTGTTGTGAAAGCCTATATTGCTATTGTTTTGGGTTCTTTGTTACTGTAACTTGTCTCTTTTGCTTCTTGTTTTTCTTGTATTTTGTTTTGTTTTGTTTTTCCCTCTAATACAGAAAGGATAGATATATGTGTATAGGCTTATAAATGCCTAGAACTTTTTCTAAAGAATTTACAAGAATTGATTTTATTATGTGTGATGGTATGAACAACTACTTTGAAGAAAATGAGATATTATGATAGACATTTCTGATTTCATAGCATCTTGTTTTGAAGTCTAAGAATGCTTTTATTCTTTGTTTTGATTGGTTTTAGTCTGTTTTCTATTATTTGATTTCAATATGTGTGAAGGTATGGACAGCTACTTTGAGGAAAACAAGAGCCATTATGGTAGCTATTGCTGGTTTCCTATTGTCCGGTTTCAAAGGCCCATAATGCTTTCACTGTTTTGTTTAAATTTATTGTGTCTGAATATATGGACAACTATTTCAAAGAAAATAAGAGTCATTATGGTAGTCAAAAAACCCCAAAAAAACAAAAAATAAAAGGCTTACTATGCTAAACAAATAAAGGACTCAGATTATCACTGATATCTACTATATATGAGGCACAAAATATTCTGGAAGTTTTCAGTAAAATGAAGGCACTTGTGATTAACAAAGTTAACTCTGTCCTATACTCACTTCTTAAAGGAATGCTTCCTTTCATGATTCTAAGTAGACTATGTTACCAACCCCA